>JAVKOQ010000116.1:0-160000 GCA_031835245.1 Balamuthia mandrillaris | reverse complement strand
AACCAGGTTTGGCCCAGCTCCTATCTAGCACCTCCTGACTGCTTTACTAAGGCAAATGCAAATGTAAATTATTAACTAACAATCTGAAATCCAATAAACTCATACTGTTTCTATCCAAAGAAGAGTTTTTATTGACATTTTAACTACTTCATTACTGATTTAATAAGTATATAACTCTAATGTTTCAAATTTTTCCAAAATACTTAAAACACATTTTAAACTTAAAAGGATACTTCTTTTTGGAAATTATTTAAAAAAAACAATAAATAAATATTTGTTGGAAAACTAACAATATCTTTCATTATGACTTCTTATTGATACTCTTCCTGGATATCTCCAAAGTTTCTCACCCTTTAATTTTCCTCTTTTCTTAGTGACACATTCAAAGCACACACTTTGGTTCACACTCCTTTTTCATGTGAATAAACCCAGAGTTGCTTACGTGTTGTCCCTTTCTTAATCCATAGAGTTTATTCCCTATCAACATATTTTGGAATTTACTGAAAAACAAAATTTATTGAGTAGAAGCTAATAATAAATAACAAACCTTTTTTATTTTATTCATCATTACCATATCTTTTTTATCTTTTGTTGTAATGCTTTTTTGATTGTAATTTCCCTTATGACCTTCTCTCATACTCCAATAATTAAAAAAATAAAATTTCTTTGTTTAAACTAGTAGGAAAAAAATCTTTGATTTTCAAAAAAATGGAAGTGTTGATTACTGTGATAATAGTAGGTCACCTTTATTTGTATGTCTGTACAGCTCTTTGCTGAGCTATATAAGAGTCATCTTTTTGGACTCTTGTGTTTGTTTGAAATGGAGCTCAACTCAAATGGTCAAAGTATTGTGAAGTATAACTTCTTTCCAACCCCTTTTTCTAAGCTCCTATTCATCACAGCTACTTTATCTATTTGACTATTCTTCATGCCTGCCCATTGGTATAAGTCATTTAGCTTTACTCCCAGGTGACAAGAAGCAAACTTGAACGAATTCATCTTAGCAATACAATGGTAAGGTACTTTCTTTACTATAGTAATGACATGGAAGGTATTGTTAGAAGTGGATAACCAAACAATTTCTAAACTCCTGTACCACATATTGCCAACCTTATTTCATCTTGTTATGATATTCTCCTTCCTTTATTGGGTACTGTTGATGGCAATGCTTTAGTAGATTTTCGTTAATGTCCACTTTTTCTTTTATAAACTTTCATGTGCTGCTTTCCAAGCTCTTTTTAACATATTACTAGGACAGAAGGTGACAACAACATCAAGAAAACGTCACTTACGGTTGTGTGACCTTGGAACTTAACCAGTCTTTAGCAACAATATCTTTGCACTCTTCTTTTGTTCTTTCTTTCATCTTTTTTCTTTTTCATTTCATTTTTTCTCTTCCATAGTATCTACTTCATTGAGCTTGAGCATTCATTGGCTGTGCAAACACTTTTCTTTTGTTTTTTTTGTTGCAATCTCCCTTTCTTTTGTTTATGTTGATAACAAAGATTTTTGTCCTACTAATTTAGTAGAGAAATTTTATTTTTTTGATTGACAAAGCATGGATAAAGGTTGTAAGAGAAATCACAGGGATTCATAACATGGGTCTTAATTGTTTAGAAGTTAACAAAGATATTCTAATAACTCATTAGGATGATAAAAAAGTTTATGAGATGTTGTTGACTAGAATATGACAACATAAACTTTTGTTGGAAAACCAACGATTCACTTCATTTTGACTTCCTGTCGACACTTTCCCTGATTATCCGCACATTTTCTCGCCCCTTTTATTTTCCCTCTTTCCTGACGACACATTCAAAGCACACTTTGGTCCACACCCCTTTTCCTGTGAATAAACCCAGAGTCACTTACATGCCGTCCCTTTCTTGATCCGTAGGGTTTATCCCCCGTCAACATTTTTTTTAAGCGAACTCTTAATGGCAAGAACAGTCAACCCCATCACAATGAGCAACGACGACAAGCGCAGCGCTCAACTTTTGGACGATTTATTCCCCGCGGAACTTCGTTCACTTATCGAAAAGGAGCAAGCCTCCATCGAACACCTTAAGGCTACACGGGACAAGCTCCTCGAACCTTTGGGCAAACACCAGACGACTAACGAGGAGGAACTCTTCACCCAACTTACGGCCACCAAACAGGAACTCTACTCCGCAGAGCAACATATCCAGGAACTGGATCACACTCTACAGCAAGCGGAATGGAAGGACCCCCTATACCTCTCCAAACGGCTCGACAGCCTCGAGCACCAAACATCCAACATATTCTACCTTGTAGAGGTTGTTGACGTTTTACTCAAGCGCACCGACGGGTCCGTCTTTGAGCGCTTTGAGTCCACCGTTACCAACACCGTCATACGCGCGGACAAACGGTTGGACACCCTCACTCAAACCCTCAACAAGGTTTTAGACCGCCTTGAGTGTATCGAGCTCAACCAGGTAGTTATAGCCCAACGGCAAAGGCCACACTCCCCTGATGGCCACCACCCAGTACAACACACCGAGCCCGACAAGGTCAAAGAAGACGAAGAGAGCCTCTTCTACGTCAGCCCATACCAAGTAACGGATACCCCTTACCGTGCGGTTGACACACCCTACACAGAGCACCCGTTATTCTCCTCTTCAACACGACCTACCTCTACGGACTCTCCTTCCTTTTCCTCCAAGATTCCGACTGGTCTACCCGCCTACAATCCTGAACGTGACGGCGACCCGGAACCAACATCGTCTTACCTCGTTTGCCTTGGCATTAGGCACGAGACGTCTACGCTACCCATTTTGGCAGCGCAGAACTTCAAACCCGTCTACATGACGAGTTCTTCAAGCTTACCCACCGACCAAGGGAACCGGTGAGGAAGGTCATCGAGAGAATTGACAACATCCTTCAACAGATGACTGAGCAGCCATCTGAGGCCCAAAAAATAGCCGCGCTGAAACGCTGCCTCAACCCTTGCCTCTTGGAATCGGTCAGTAACGTACTACTCTCATGGAATGCAGTTACGTACAGTGAAGCCGTGCAGATAGCTCTTAGCATCAAAGCTAATCTCAACATGCACAAAACTCCCTCTAGCTCCAGCTACCCTCATCACCCAACATCATCCGGTCACTCAGCAGCTGACAGCAACCAAAACAAACAGGTGAAGGACAGAACCCCTACGCCTAGCAAGGCCTACACTGGCCAACGCCACAACGGCAACAACAACGGGTCCTCTTCATCTTCCTCTTCTTCATCAGGACAACCCCCATTGGGAAGCAAGAACACATGCCGTAAGTGCTCAGCGCCCTGGCATCCTGGTCATCAATGTAAACCCCGCCAGCCTGCAGCACTCAACTCCAGCCAAGCTCAGACATCATCGTCTCAGCAACCGGCTTCGGCACCTTCGCCACCTTCGTCACCATTTCCTTCACAAGCTTCGCCTCCTTCTGGCACCAATCAGCCATCTACAAATGCATTGGATGCTACCGTTAAGCAAGTGTTCTGGGATGCAGTCCGTCAGGCCTGGGAGATTCAAGGCAACGTAGAGCTTGCCACCATTGACCTCAACGCCCTCCTGGACTCTGGTAACGCTTCTGGCTCTGCTACGGAGGATCCTAGTTTAGGTACTCCTGAAGCTATTTATGTGGAAAGTCTGGACACAGACGATGACGACGTGGAAGACGACTGCAAGGACAAAGTGGAACCTCCCATTACGGCTCCCATCCTCCTCAACCGTCAGTGCGCCACAGCCTTCATAGACTCTGGTGCTTCACATTCTTTTATATCTCCAGCAGCAGTGGAAAAATACCTCCATCCAGCATCCTGTGAACGCCACCATACTGTCATCTCCCACATCAACGACATGGAGATCACACTAGGCGACAGATCCACCACCTGTGAGCCAACGGTGCTGCAGAAAGCCACGTTAAGCTCACCAAGTCCATGCTCCTGAAATCCCTCAAAGGTGATCTCGAACACTGGTCTACTTTCCTACCCATAGCGCAATTCGCCTTAAATCAGCGAATATCCCGTCGCTCAGACTCCAAACCATTCAAGCTCTTCTTCAGCAGACCTCTCTCTTATCCAGACAATTACTTTAGCAGCATTTCCAAGCTCAAAACTCCACGTGAGATCACTTCTCTCACCAAGGTCATGCTACAAATCGTCTACCCCTCCATCTACGAAAAGGTCGCCAAATACTCTGCCAACGTTGAAAGGCATTTCAATGCCAACAACAAAATAATCCACTTCTCTTCTGGGGACAAGGTAATGCTGAAAAACTCGTCAGCAAACTCTAAAACCAATCCGAAATTTCTCGGCCCCTTCATCATCCACCAATGCACCAATAACGGAGCCTACGTTCTTCAAGACATCACAGGCGACATACTCCCTGACAAGGTTCCTCCGAGTGCTCTTAAACTTGTTGATCCCGACACTCCTTTTGAAGACAAGCATTTCGAAGTCGAAAAGGTCCTCGATCATGACGGCCCGCCTTCCAACCGCTACTACCTTGTAAAATGGAAAGGATACCCTGCCTTGGACAACTCCTGGGTTGCAGCCAAGGACTTCGGTTCTCAGCGACCCATCTCCACCTACTGGGGGAAGAAGTACTCTAAGAAACGTCGCAAACGGCGTTAGTTCTCTTTGGGAAGGCAGTGATGTTGGAAAACCAACGATTCACTTCATTTTGACTTCCTGTCGACACTTTCCCTGATTATCCGCACATTTTCTCACCCCTTTTATTTTCCCTCTTTCCTGACGACACATTCAAAGCACACTTTGGTCCACACCCCTTTTCCTGTGAATAAACCCAGAGTCGCTTACGTGCCGTCCCTTTCTTGATCCGTAGGGTTTATCCCCTGTCAACACTTTGTGGATATTTTTAAGAATGGTTATGTTTCTTTTATTGGTTTTTTTTCCTGACTTTGCTTTGTAGACAATTCACCTTTTTTTCTTTTTCTTAAGCATCACAATTTTCATCTTCTTTAACAAGGGAATAAGAGGTGTCAAAAAGTATGGTATGAATGTGTCATGTGGTGCAATTTCAGTCTGATTAATAGGATGACATCAACTAGCCAATCAACAGAATCTCTAAGTATTACATTACTTAAGGTGAAAGGGAAAATGGAGAAAAAGCAGAGAATAACATATCTAGGGAGAGAAACTGCACACATAAACAGGTCTTTTTGATAAGAGCAAACCAAGAATCACCCCAATCTTATCTCTCCTTTGTGAGTGTTGTAAGAAAGAAAGCTTCTTCTTCTCATCTTTTGTTTCTCACTCCTCTTACTGATGAAATAACAGAATACTTAGAAAAAAAAATCAATTTTGACATATTCTAAACAAAAAAGGGCATCCCTTTTTGGAAATTATTTTTGATAAATATTTATTAATTATTTTTGAAAAATAATTAATGTGTGATAGTGTCGACAGATACGTCACATAAGTCTACAAGAATAGAGTCAGCTGCATCGGAGTCAAGCAGTGACCAACCATTGACAACGGAATATGACGACATGGAGAAACAAGAGAGAATCACTTAGAACCCTCAATAGAAGAGAAAGATATAAAGGTGATCAACGATGCTCACACACATACAGAGAGACTTACACTGTTACACACATATCCCCTCCTACAAATAAACACAAGGTGACGTGATCACCGTTACAAGTGGCGACATCAGAGTAGTCATCCTAATACTTGGGTGACTGAACTATTGGAGTGTTGTTTTCCGATCTTCCGTTCGCCCTGCTTCATCTGCCCAAGCGGCTTAGCAGATTGTGTAGTGTTTTGTTTGGGATCCCTGTTTCAGTGTGATTTCGCCCCCACATTTTTATTTTTTTTTATTACTTTTTCCTGAGTGAGATTTAATCATTCCTTTGTGGAGATTGCGATATGGAGCCCCCTTTCAATGACCGTGTTTGTGGCGTATCTTCGGACAACTCTCCTGCTCGTGATTTGGGACAACTCTCCATGCTCAGCAGCAGCCGCTAACAGTACTGCACAGTTAGCGGCTCTGGCTGTGGAGCGATGCCCTAACGACAGAAGGATGCTGACGGAGGCGCAGTCAGATGTTTGCTGCCTTCCCCCAGTGGATGACGAGGAGGAGGAGGAGGAGTCTGAGCACGAGCAAATGAGAGCTAGGAGCCATGACAGTACTGCCGTGCTTGGTGTGCGCATGGCCGCTTTTACTCCATTGGGCATGGACCTTGGCTGGCTCGAAAGAGTTGGGGTGGCAGGCTCAGCCCCTCCACAACAAAGAGTGCAGATGCAGCAGAATGATTCCCCATATCGGCCCCCAGCAACCGCACCAGTGCTACAGCAGAGGGCATTTGTTAAGATTCCCTCTGGCAGCAAGAAGGAGGCAAGTTCCTCTAACGAGGAACCAGAGGAAGACTCACCCCCCAGGCGCCAACAACACCAGCAGCAGCAGTAACCTGTTCACATTGACTGGAAGCGTTTCCAGAAATATGACGGAACTACTAGCTTCTGCCAGTGGATTGACAGGTTCGAACTCATAGCAGACCAACAAGGCATCCCCATCTGCGAGTGGTGTTCCGTTGCCCTCCAACTAATGGACGGTGCTGTCAAGAAGGTCACTGATAGTGACAATGATCTATTCTTCACTCAAAGTTGGGCCACGTGTTCAGCAATAATGGCCAACTATTTCGAGGAAAACAATGAGGCCAAAGTGCTGAGTGCATTGTATTCCTTGGAGATGGGTAAAAACGAGTCTGTTATGGAGTTCATACCACGTTTTCGGGCGGTCATCCCCCACAACTATACGGAACATCAACAGATTCAGGCATTCATCTTGAAGCTCCCTGTCAACCTCCAGCACAGCCTGAATCTACGGCAGCTGACCATTTTCTCTCAAGCGGTACGGATCGCTAAAGAGTTGGAAGCCCCTCTCCGTTACTCAAAGCAAAAGGTTATTGGCGTGTTGACGGCCTCCGCCAGTGTCAACCAAGATGGTGACGGTGGGCAACAAAAAGATGTAGACTTCCTAGGCTGCACTAAGGAGCAGCAACAGATTGTCAAGTTGCTAAAAAAAACGGAGCACCTGGAGGCTACTATCATGGCCTTTGTAACAAAGCTGGGACTTTCAGGAAGACGACTGTGAGACCTATCTGCCACCTGCCTTACAAGATGACCCTTGCTTCTTCTGTGGAGCCTTATTTTTCATTGGAGAGGTAAAGCAAGGAAACCAGTGTCCATGTTGCCACAACAGCCAGGTGCAACTTGAGAGGCTCCCTCCGCTTGATCCACATTTGCTGTAGCTGTTTCTTGCAAACACTCAGGAGGCTACCTACTTCAGGCAACACATATGGCAGTTCAACTCATGTATGACTTTTGCGTCTTTGGCTTGCTGTGAAGTTACCCCTCCCAGACATGGGCCTCCCACCTTTCGTGTGCAAGGATCTCTTTACCATCTGATTGGCCCCTTGCAACCAAACAACAGTGCCCAAGCCCGTTTCCTGTAGATCTACTTTCTTGATGAACAAGCACGTGCCCCAAGACGCTTTGAGGTGGTAGGCTTGCATAGAACTGAAGTAGAAGGAAGGATATTGCAAGTGCTGGAAGAAGTGATCACAAGTGCGAATTGCTTTTATACAGGGTTCTTAACGGTGACGAAGCATATCAGGGAAGCAAGATGTTGGTAAAATCACCAACACTTATCTCAAGACTCCTCATGTTGGATCCGTCCCGGACCCTCAGCTCTCCTTTCTTTTGTATCCCCCATCCTTTCTTTCTCCCTTTTCCCCCTTTCTCTCAGTGTACTTTGAAGCAACGTCGGAGATTCACTCTCGTTGTCCTTCCTCTATTCTCTTGAATACACTCCTTGTCTCGTCACCGACTCTTTCCTTCCTAAGGTTGGATTCAACCAACAAAGAGAAACAGGAGAGAGGCACCCTCAACTGCAGTTAGTGGTTTTGGATGACTGGGGACAACGGCAGTATGCTTGTCCTCAAACAGACAACGTTGCAATGGTCATTGAGACAACAGGGCAGCAAGGGATTGCTTCATCAAGGAACATTATCATACAATATAGAGCCAGTGAGCATGGTGTGCTTCAACGAATCTCCTCATTGCATCAAGACTATGACCTGTTGGTGTATGTTTTGTTTACACCAAGTGAAAAGGGTTTAGGATGGCATTTCTGTATTCCTTGCCACCAACACAACACGAGTTGCAGAGAAAATGTAACAACACGAGAGTATTATGCCTATCGACTTCACTTTCGTGTCCGCCTTGGAATTTATCCCTCTTCAGATGCCTTGCTCCATCCAGAAAGTCTTCTAGGAGGATGGGAACAAAACGTACAGGACATATTGCATCTTGGTGGACGACGTTTTTAGCAGTTTGTGGTGGACCACTATTGCAAACTAGAAGAATTTCGGCTCAACTATCTACTTTTGCATCAAGATGACCTCCATTCTGAACTCTACCAAGGTTTGATGGATGCAATGGCTCAGGATGAGGACGTAGGGAGGCAAGGAAGACGTGTGATTCTTCCAAACTCCTTTTGTTGGTGGCCCTCAAGACATGTGCACGCGCTATCTGGATGCAATGACCATCTGTAGGGCCTTTGGCTTGCCTTCACTTTTTATCACAGTGACGACGAATCCATCCTGGCAAGAGATTCAACAGAACCTGCACCCAGGGATGTCTCCCTCGGACAGAGCCAACCTCATCGCAAGGGTCTTTCATATGAGAAAGAAAGCCCTTATTGACGACCTCTACAAGCATGGAGTCCTTGGACAAGCAGTTGCCCACGTCTGTGTGATCAAGTTCCAAAAAAGGGGTCTACCTCATGCCCATATTATCATCTGGTTGGTGAACCGCCCTTCAGTGGATGAGTATGATGCCTTTGTCTCTGCTGAGATCCCCAATCCTTCTACCCAACCTCGCCTCTATGCAGTCATCACTTGAAATAATCTGCACAATTGTGGAGCCCACTGTCATGCTGATGATGGAAGTTGCAAGAAGTACTTTCCAAAGGACTTCGCTTCCCTGACAACTCATCCTGAGGATGCCACTTACATTACCTATCGGAGAAGAGCTCTGGCTGATGGCGGCAGAGAATGGAGATCGTCAAGTGGTACGACATTTGACAACCGCCATGTGGTGCCATACAACCCCTGGCTCAGTCTTCGCTACAACTGCCATATAAACGTGGAATTATGCACCTCGGTTGGAGCAATCAAGTATCTGTTCAAATACATCTACAAGGGTCCTGACTACATGAGAGTTGCTGTGCAACAAGGTAATGACAACAACAACGACCATCAAGAACAAGGACACGTGGATGAGATTCAAATGTTTGTGGATGGAAGGTATGTTGCTCCAGAGGAAGCAGTTTGGCGAATCTTCGAGTTTGATCTCTTTGCAAAAAGCCATGTGGTGCATATGCTCTTAGTACATCTTCCAGGAGCTCAGACAGTGGTACATAATGGAAGCCGCGCCGGAGCAGCACAAGCTCTACAGTGCAATGAATCTACAATGCTAACTGGGTACTTTGCAACAGTGGCAGCAGAGACCAGGAAAACCTCTCCTCCTCACAATCGTTTTGGGCCTCCTGCCAGCAAACTTACCTACCCCATGTTTCCCCAGTACTACACGTGGCAAAAGCAACAGAAGCAATGGAGAAGACGCACATAACGGCCTGCACAGCAAGTCACCCGTTTGGCGTCATGTCATCCTCGAGCTGGTGAGCACTACTTCCTTCGCCTTCTGCTTCCACAAGTTCCTGGAGCCACGTGCTTTGAGGATGTTCGGACTGTGAACGGAGAGGTGTGCCCTACGTTTCAGTCTGCGTGTCTGCGCTGTGGTCTGCTTGAGAACAACCAGGAGTGGAACAATTACCTACAAGAAGCTGCAGAGACGGAGTTGCTGGTTCACATCCGACGCCTTTTTGTCTACATTCTTGCAAATAATCAACCTTCCAATCCTCTTGGCCTGTGGCAAAGACACGTCGACTACATGAGTGATGATTTTGCACATGCATGAAGAAGAGAAAGCGGTGGGCAAGTTCCTCCAATGAATGAAGCGGACCACAGGTGAGCATTGTGCCTGATTCGACAGATGCTTCTGGAACAAAACCTCATATTGGAGCAGTTTGGCTTGCCAACTGAAGGTCTTGATGATGACGAGAATGAAAGCGAACCATCATCAAAGATGGCCAGTTACCCCATATCTTTTACTCCGCAGGAGCAACTGAAGATATTGGAACACTTCCTACAAAATGCAAACGAACACCAACTTCAAGTGTTTCATTAGGTCAATGATGCTGTGGTTGCAGCAGCAGATCATCAGCAATTATGGACGTTCCTGTTGCATGCCACAGCAGGCACTGGAAAGACATTCGTGGCTCGAGCTTTGTTAGCATCTGCTCGCGTAAGAGGTTGGAGTGCCTTAGCCATGGCTTCCAGTGGCATCGCTGCAACCCTACTCCCTGGAGGATCCACTGCCCACTCAACAATCGGCATTCTAGTTCCCCTAAGTTCAACTTTTGCATCCACCATTTCCATCCACTCCAGCCATGCTCAAGTCTTGAGAACCGCATCTTTGTTCCTCTGGGATGAAGGCGTGATGGCACATTGGGACGCCTTCAACTGCGCCCACAGACAGTGGTGGAGGAGGAAATCATTGGGAAGCCAAAGGTTGTTGAAGAAGGGATAAATTGTGCCCTACAAAAGAGGATGTTGGTGGAAAAGTGAGGGTGCATAGTGGAGGGGGAGGTTATTGAGGAGTTGACAGTTGACATGGGGATAAATTGTGTTCAACAAAAAAAGAGAATGAAGATGGCGGAATGGTGAGAGTGCATGGTGGAGGAGGTCGCTGAGGAGTGAATGGTTGGTGTGTAGAAATAGAGGGTTGAATGGAGGATGATGGTGGAACTTGGGCTGATGTTTGTTGTAAAGATGGCCTTGGTCGAGAATCACATGGAAAAGGCGCTTCATTGTGATGAGTTTTGTAATGCTGTTCACTCCTCTACCTGCCCACAGCATTAAATGTTGTTTCCTTTTCTTTTTTGCTTTTTTTTGTTGCCAGAGGGGTCGAAGCAATGCGAGACGGGTTTTCTAGTATTTATAATGTTAATAAAAAATAAAAACAAAGTTATTTAATGATGTTCATTTTGTTTTAAAAAAGAGAAAAAAGAAACTTTTTACTAGTAAATTTAAAAAATGTTTATAAAGCTTGATTTAACAAAAGAAACAAAAAAGTGAACATAAGAAATGTATTTTAGATGAAAACAAGATATCAATAAAGTATCTTTAAAAGATAAAAAAAACACTTAACCTGTTACCAACTTTATAAATATGTAAAGTATTATCCCTTTTGATAACATTTGTGTATTTTATAACATTGCCTAGGATACAAATTGTAAGACCTTTGATAATAATACTACCAGTGTGGTTCCCTTCAAAAAAGCGGTTTTTCACTGGGATGATGGCCAGAATCAAAAGTCCTGGTCTGTGTTGTACTAGCTTATAGGGTCACTGCACTTAAAAAAAATGTAGGTCACTGCATTTCTCCTGGTGGAACCACTTTAGCTATCAACAAGGCCTTGACCATCCTTCCTCTACCCTTTCCTTCCTGGTAGCAAGGCCCTTGAAGACTCTACAGCAGATCCTTTGTTCCTTCAGGACAAGTCCTTGTGCCAGAGTGTGCTTATGCTCTCTTACCACTGCTGAGCTCCTCCTGGTCATGGGCAGGGAAAACATAGTAAATACTTGGGATATAGAAGAGAATGTGGCAAGAGCAAGAAAACAAGAGAGAGTGATAAAAGAAAAAAGAGAAAGAAAAAAGGAAAAAGAGAAACAAAGAAGAAAGAGAAAAGAACACAAACTATGAGAAGAATAAGGAGTGCTGGTACTACCATCAGTGTCATAACCATGAAGCTCACTGATAAATGCCATCATAAAGAAATAAAGGATTGGCAGATCGCTACCTACTTCCATCAGTGTCCAGTTGGATTTTTGTCGACATAAGCAAAAGAAAAAAGGGGGAAAAGGAAAAAAAGAAAGGAAAGAAGAAAATAGGAAATGTGCTTCAGTTGTCTGCTGCCCGCTGCAAACTTCAAGTTGGTGAGGTAATCTTTTTCTTCAATCTGCACATGTATGCACACTTCCTATAAATCATTTTCTCTCCGCTATCTTTTTATGTTTCTTCAATCTGCACATGCATGTGCACTTCCTCAAATCATTTTCTCTCTACCATTTTTCGTTTTTCTTGAGCTTTAACAAATGTTGATAACACAAAGTCAACACCTCTTTGACAACAACAAGACTTCATGGGATGAAAGCCAGACTAGTTGATGGTTTTAACCTTTCTATCAACAGCTCTATTGCCCTTTCCTCTTTTCTTTCACAGGTGTCACAACTACTCATTCATGGCACTCAAGTACCTGTGCTTATATTGGTTGAATCCAACCTTAGGAAGGAAAGAGTTGGTGACGAGACAAGGAGTGTATTCAAGAGAATAGAGGAAGGACAACGAGAGTGAATCTCCGACATTGCTTCAAAGTACACTGAGAGAAAGGGGAAAAGAGAGAAAGAAAGGATGGGGGATACAAAAGAAAGGAGAGTTGAGGGTCCGGGATGGATCCAACATGAGGAGTCTTGAGATAAGTGTTGGTGATGTTACCATACATTTAATACTGCTTCCTGCAATGCAAAAAAAGATACAGAAGTAACATAGAGAACTGAAGGAACTTGGTACTCATTCACTCCAAGATAATGTTAATTGGTGAGTCTGAGAAACATTGATATAGTTGAAAAGGAGGACCTTATAAGATTATTAAAATCTGTTCTTCACAAACAATCAATACACAGAAAAGCAGTATTTTGATTATTAATAGTGTTAGAACCTGAGCATAGAACCAAGACAGGAACCAAGAGAAAGACGGGAGCCAAACGTATTTAATGAGAGGAAGAAAACAAGTGTGTTTGTAAGTATGTTGTTTCTTTGTTTGTTCGTCTGTCTGTTCTTGGTTGTGGGAAAAGTATTTATAGTTGAGAAGGCAACCAAGGAAGGAAAGGGGCTCGGGGTTGGGGAGTGACTTCTTGGTTTCTTTGTTCTTAAGTTCTAGGCTCGGGAAAGTTCCAGGGAAGGCAGGAGAAAGATCTTCGGAATGGCTTGGTGTCGATATAAAAGATCGATGATAGCTGACGTGAGATTGTCGACAGAAAAGAGAAAAGAAACGAAGAAAGAAACGAAGAAAGAGTTGGTTATGTTGGCAGTTGCCAACAATAGAGATCCCCTATTTTTTTATGCTTTCTCTCATTTTATTAAAGGTGTTAGACAAAGAGAATAGAACAAAGAAAAGAAACAACAGAGTGACGAGAGCCCAATGTAATTTAATGCATGAAAGAGAAAAGATAAGTGTGTGATTGTGTGTATATTTGTCCTCTGTTTGTGAACTGCAACCCCAAGTGAAGAAAATGAAAGAAGAACCAATTTATAGTTAGGAAGGGAACCTTAAGGACCAGAGTTCGAGGGTCCATCAGCGAAATTGCCAATTCTCAATTTCTAAACTTGAAGAAACTTCAGGGGAAAAGACTGTAGCCCTGCGACTTTATATGAAAGTCTATAGGGTAGAAATACAGAAATTTCAATCAAATACCTCAAAAATCGAACTTCTATTGGTAGATGGCCTATGTCTACCGTTGTGTCCACTACCCCGTCGTTTCATCGCACTTTCCTTTTTAAAAGAGTTGTGTCTAGCCCTAACCTACACTTTTTGCTTTATTTCTGTCTACATTCTCTCTTCTCTTCTCTTCTCTTCTCTTCCTTCCACTCTTTCTCATTTTTCCATTTCTCCCTCTCCCTGTCTCTCCGTCTCGCTGTCTCTCTGTCTCTCTCTTTGCTCTTATGACATAGTCACCATTTTGGATGAATTCTTTATTTATTTTTACTTTTTTTTTTGCTGCCCACCACTTCAGCTTCCCTGCACAGAAAGAAAGCACAAGACAAGAGAGGCGAAGCCCAAGAACACGGCGCCTCTTCCGTGCTCTTGAACCCCATGTCTTGGCTCCTTTCCATTGCAGTTCTGCTTTTTGGGCTGACAACAAGGATGCAGAGTACCACAACAGCGCCATTTCACACTCATCTCAAAACAAAAGGGCAAGCAGAAGACAACAACCCGCCACCATCCAGCTTCAGGGGTAAAGAGAGGGCGTGGGGAGCTAAGTAAAGGTCCGTGCGCACAGTACCCAAACCGCCACCACCACTTAATGCGTCGACGCCCACCCGTATGAATAAACCTCTCCTCACCCCCTCCACTAGACAGTCTTGCGTTGCCATCTCCACTCACGTCTAATGTAAGGTCAAAGTGCTAACAGATGCTGTGGCACACTGTCACCCTGCAGAGAAGGAGAAACAATACATAAGAAGAGCAGTAGGAGTTACTGTCGCTGCTGCTGAGACCGCCTCGGTGGCTGCAGGAGTTGCTGCTGCTGCTGCTGCTGCTGCTGCTGCTGCCCGCCAAGCTGTTCCAGGAACTGCAGGAAGTTGTTCACTGTCTCCTCTCGCTGGTTGCCAAGGCAAAGTCGAAGCTGGGGATAGTCACCCTTCACACGCCGCATGTGGTCCTTCATGTGCTTCACAGTGAGGCGCTTGCCAGACGGCAGGACAAAGCCATAGCGCTGCTGCAGGAAGTCTCAAATGGGCTTCTCCCTGTGATCATCTTGTTGACGGCGCTGGTTCCGTGCTCGCGTGCTTTCTTGTTGCTCCAAGCGACCTTCGTAGCGAGTTCGGGTGATTTCAGCACAGGAAGGCGTTTCATCCAGCAAATTTCTGGCCTGAGTGCGAGTTTTGAACCGTGCCGCAAAGCGCTGGAATAAAGCTGGCAGCTCGAACTCGGGGAGGTCAGGAAGGGCGCGGAGTTTCACCACTGCTTGCATGATGGGCGCTCTCATGAGGCGGTTGTCACGCCAAAGGCGGTTGACCATGCTGAAGATGGTTTCTCCAGAGCGATTAGTAGGACAAAAGGCGGCAAGGTTCTCCGCCAGCGGGTCCATTGTAGCAGCATCCGTCATCATCATCGCCTGCTGTTCTTCTTGCTCCTGCAACTCCTCTTCTGTTTCCTTTTGTTTCTCCGCCTCGTATACCGCCTCCACTTGACTCGGTGTTAAGCTGTAGGTTTCCCAGTCGTCCTCCTCTTCTTCCTCTCTCATTTCCATGAACTGTCCCGCATGCTTGTAGAGCATAAACAGAGCGCTGGAGATAAACTCCTTGGCCAGCAGCGCTTGCAGATCTCCGTCATCTCCTGGAGCCGTCCAAGACTGTGCAGCAAAGTTTTCCATTGTTGGTAGAACCTCGCTTGACAGCAATGGCGAAGCATAGCTCTGCACAGGACAGGCAAAGCACTGTTGCAGCATCAACGGATTGGAGGCCAAGGCCAAGAGATGGCGCTGCAGCAACCGAAAGTCATGAAGATAAGGAAGAAGTTCTCGGTGATGATTACCGATGTGCATCAACGGCAACAACACTTGGCTTTTA
This sequence comes from Balamuthia mandrillaris, assembly GCA_031835245.1. Lineage (NCBI taxonomy): Eukaryota > Discosea > Longamoebia > Balamuthiidae > Balamuthia > Balamuthia mandrillaris. Next base: position 144,502 of record JAVKOQ010000116.1, on the reverse strand, counting down.
AAAAGATGAAATAAGAACTAAGAAAAACACAAGCGAGGGAAAAACAAAAATAAATAAATATGCATACCTTAAGCCACAAACAAGAACTTTGCGCATTGCCACAGCAAGAGAGTTGCCAAACAATCCTGTCTGGATTTCATCAGCGAAGGCATGCTCACCCACTTTTTTCTCAAGGAAACAATGCAAAAGCTCTTCATGATCCTCCACAAAGCGTGCCATGAGAGCATAGGATGCATAGCGTGTCTTTGAGGCTTTTGGGATGGCCCTGCTCTTGTGAGAGACCAAGTTAGGGTTGTGTTCCTTTTCATGCTCCACAAAGCCCATCCAATCAGCGTTCCAAAGGCCACGCAACAAACAAGAGAGCTTTTTCAAAGCCGTGGTAACACCATTGCTCTCGTTGACAGCAGCAGCCACATGTTCTTCATTCTCCTCCATCGCATTGGCTTGAAGTAGGTCAGCAGCACCTCACCCAGTTGCAAGCTTGTTTGTACGGCGGAGGAATTCATTAAGAATCAAGGCAGCAATGTGATCATCGCAACCTTTGACCAGCAGCGGTGTGAAAGGAGGCTTTGGTGTGGATTCTTGCTCCCATAGCTGTCTCCGCCGTTCATTGAGCAAGTGTCCAAGGCCACCAATCCTTCCAGAATTGGAGCTGGTGAGATCAAATGTTATGGAACGGAATTCCCAAAGCTTAATAGCAGAAAGGCCTTGTTCTAATCCCTTTTGGTTTAGCTCTTTAATAGAAAGAGTAGCATAACAAGAGTAAACAAAGAGAAAAAAAGAGGACAGAGAGATAAAGAGATTAAAGAGAGAGAGAGCAAGAGAGAGAGAGAGAGAGAGAGAGAGAAAGAAGGCGAACAGGAAGAGAGACGTTAAGTACCTGCTAAAGTATTTTCAATGTAGCCAAGCATGTTTTCAGAAGTGTGAGAAATAACCTCTATAACAGCAGCAGGGTAGAGAACAAAGCCAAGCTTAGGGTGAGAGCCAGCAAATTCAATCTCCACAAAAGACCGGCCATTCACTTTGGAAGACTCATCAATGCCTACCCAGAGGTCTTTGGACTCTACCAACAGACGAATCATAGCATAGTCGGCCAAGATCCCACCCTCCACAGTAGCTCGGTGGATGGTATCCGCAGAAGGTTGACAAACAGAAATGCCATGGCAAGCAAGGACCGCTTTGTAAGCTTTGGCGCCAGCCTCTGCGCTGGTCAAGCATTGAGCTCGTAGCATTGCAAAGCAGGCATGCTCATTGTCTGGGAAGGCCTTGCGGTTGGCTCGAGAGCGGCGGCGAGAGGGCTGCTCGGGTGGGCTTGAAGGAACCTCCATGGAAGGCGGCTGCTCCTCTTCCAACTCAGGCTCTTGCTCATGTGCAACATGCTCCATAGTCTCCGCTGCCATCTGTTGCTGTTGTTCCAGTAGCCGTCGTTGACGTTCTTTGTTGCGCTTCCTGGCAGCATAGCAGCGCTTGCGCCCATTGAATTCCTTTTGGTTGGATAAGCAAGTGTAGCACCAACCTTTGTAGTGTGGCGTGAAACGTTTTTTGCAGTTCTTACACAAAACTTGTGGGCGTCGTTGTCGGGGCATGGTTTGTTTGGAACACTGTTGTTTGTTTGTTTGTTCGTGTAGTTTGTTGAGCGAAAAGAAAAAGGAATAGCTGCCTGTGGTAACCCTAATCAATTTATTCGAGGAATAATTTCAAACTAATGAAATTCCTATTACTAAGCCAATAGTAAATCAAAGCATTTGGGCCAATAGCAATGATGGCGGGGCTACAGGGGAAAAGACTGGAAACAACAAGTTGATTTTCGGTGTTGACAAGATTGATCGAAGAGGTGATGTTGGTTGTCAGCAGAAATAGACCGAAGAGAAAGAAAGAAGGAAGAACAAGAAGAAAAGAGTTGGTTATGTTGGCAGTTGCCAACAAAGGTCTTTTGCTATATTCTTCAAGTAGTTGCATAAGTAGTATAACATAATTAAAAATAAAATTGTAAGCAAATATCTAAAGTTATATTCTTTAAATAATGAGATTTTGTTTAAATAATTTCAAAGGACATAAAAATATATATACTACTCTTAAATTCTTTTTCAAAGATAAATAAATAATTTTTATAAATAATAAAACAATGGATTTTATTATAATTTTCAAAAAGGGGTGCCCTTTTTTGTTTAGAACATGTTTTTTGCAAACCTTTTTTCTTGTCTAAACATTTTGTGTTGCCCTTAGCAAAGAGAAGAGCAATTATGAAAAAATTTCAATTATAAAGAAGGGAGAGATTGTGAACCACTGTCACATGTAAGAAGAAAGAATTGAGCAACCAGCTGATGACAACTATTTTATCTTCTCACACAACACTTTTCTTCTCTTTCCTGTCCACAAAGATGATGATATCACTCCCTTCTTCCTTTTTCTTCGCCTATGCGAAGACAGGTAGGCCATTGTGAGTTGAGATGACGGTGAAAGAACTGGCACACGAGTTGCCAATCTGAAGGAAGGAAGGATCACTGCTCATTCCCACACTCACTGAAAGGAAATCCCTCTTCTCCATCAAGGGAAGTCATTCACAAACCTTCTCTGTATTCGTTGCAATCATTTCAATTCTCACTTCTTTACAAGTGAAATGGCTCACAATCCCTCTCTTCTTTGTAGATGGGCATGATTTTTTTATCATCTCTTCTTTGTGGGTACTGTGGGCAAAGAAAAAGGAAGGAGGAGTGACATCATCATGGATAGAAAAGTGAAGAATAGAGTTGTTTGGGAGGAGATGAGAAAGTTGTCATAGCTATTATCAAGAAAAGGAAAAAAATCCTTACACTGGCACACCCCTTCCCTGATTGCTTATCAGGTAAAAAAGGCAAAAAAGGGATGTGAACAGGTCTTTGTCAAGAAAAAAACTATATTGTTTGTATTCTCTTTCTCATTTTCCTTTGTTTCTTCTTATACCTGAAAGACTTATTATAGCCACTTTGTTACTAGAGGTGTATGGAAAAAATATGACCTAAGCACAAACAAGGAAAAAGAAAAAGAAGAAAGTGTATATATATGTGCAAATCAATGGAAAAGAAAGAAAGGAAGTGTACACATGTATATGTTGGCAACTGCCAACATAGCCAACTCTTTCTTTATTTCATTTTTCATTCCTTTTTTCATTTCTGTCAATTAGCTTATGCCAGTCATTATTGATCTTTTTCCTGCCTTCCTGAGTTTAAAACTGAGGAACCAGGAAGACACTCTTCAACCCTACATAATCAAAGTACACTGAGAGAAATGGTGAAAGGAGAGAAAAGCAATGTAGGAGATTCACTCTTATTCTTTTTTGTCTTTGAATCTTTTAGTTCTTTGGTTGGATTCAACTAACAAAGTCTTTACACTATGATACCCTTTTGTATAAAGCAGTTAAGGAGTGTTTCTATCCATGTTTTCTTGGATTTGAACTCCATTTCAACTTAGCTTATTACCCCTGAGCCAATGAATAATGAATAGACCCACTGACACATTTTCTTCCTGCTGCTCAATACACCAACCAGTGTGTGAAAATATATAACTTGATATATATGAAAGAAAAGAAATTGTTTTATTTTTCAACAAATATCATAAGACATAGTGTTTGATGTTTTAATTATCTTAAATATTTCTCTCAATCAAAGCAACATCAGAGATTCACTCTTGTTGTTCCTTTCCTATTTTCTTGAATACACTTCTTGTCTTGCCACCAACTCTTTTATTTCTAAGGTTGGATTCAACTGACACAGAGGATATTGAAAAAGCTGCCATGACCTCAACCCCAATAAAAGAAGAGCACTAGAATAACTTGCTAGTATTGTTAATCCATCTGCTAGGCTCTATTCCACCTTGACCTACCTCCTTGTTAACCATGTTGCAAGCGTTCTGTGCACCTCAGTTAAAGCAATCTTTTCAATCACTTTATCTCTCAAAGCTCCAACTTGCCTTTGCTACCAACCTATCCAACAACTTTAGTGAAGCTGTTGCTGTTGTTAACAATGTCAGTGTTCCCAGTGTTCAGAAGAAGGTGTTCTGAACACCTAGTCCGATCAACCACCAGAGTGGCACGGGTTGTGTGCGCCTGTGGAACAAAAGTATTCAGATTACGCATTCCATTCTATTTTCTTTATGTTGACTACTTCAGTTACTTAGCAAAGGAGACAATGGGAACAACAGCCATCCTGCTTTTGGTGGTAATGATGATCGCCTAACAACGGCGTTTCAATGTCTACTCCTCCAAGATTGCTCAAGTCCTTCAAAGAATGATGACTGCCACCGCCAGAGGAAGACAAAAGCGAAGAAGAAGAACCAAAAGGATTTACGGTCTCCACATCAGAAGACATGGGCGAGTTCAAGCCAAAACGTTGAAAGTATCTGTTTTCAGAGGAAGAGATGTCGTTTCCTCTTCTGCCTCGGGAAGAGGCAGTATAGGCAGAGGAAGAGGAGGAATGGTTGATGAGATCCTCCAAAGAGCTTCCTCCTGTATCTTCTCTTTGTGGTTTGTACTGTTGAGGAGAAGAGTCTATCACTGATTCTTGTTGACTTCCCCATTTGGAGCGGGCACTGCTTTGTTGTTGCTGCTGCGACTCTGCTCCTTTCGATTGTACATCCATGAAGAATGATCTTCGTGGAGATGCAGATGCAGCTGAGCCGTCAAAGAACTCCTGTTGCCGCTTCTCTTTTTGTTTTCCTGCTGCATTCTCTCCTGCACCCTCCGCTTCTTCATTCTCCTCCAATGTCTCCTCTCGAACTTGAGTCTCTGGGCAAACTGGCAACAGCTTGTTCTTCCACTTGGCATACTCCTCCGCGTTATCTGCTCTCAACTGAAACGTTCTGTCAGGAGTGACAATGCTGAACTGATGGCCCAACTCGCTGATGGTCTGAAAATGAGCTCCCTCCAAAGCGATCTGTCCTTTAGGAGTGACGTTGCGAGGATTGGGCTCCTGTTGGTCTACAAAATAGAACAGAGTCTTCATTTTGAGGATGAACCAACGGCGTTGGAAGACATCGCTATACTCTCCTGATTTTTCTAACCATCCCATACAATCCGGATTTTGCAGTGTTATTGTTGTCATCTGGTTAGGTTAGTTAGGTTTGGTTTTGTTTATGGGAAGAATAATGTTAGAACAAAAGAGTAGAGAACAAGCAAAGCGAGAGACGAGAAGCAACTGGAGGAAGTATAATTACCGCGCTATTGAATTTTCTTTGTACGGAGTTGGCCAACTGCACAAGGTCATTATGAGAGAGAGAGAGAGAGAGAGAGAGAAGAGAGAGAAGAGAGAGAAGAGAGAGAGAGGAGAGGGGGAGGGAGAGAAGAAAGATAGGAAGGAACCACAAACAGAAAGAAACAAGACTAACCTTCAACGGATTGATCTTTGTATAAGTGCTGGTACGATCCTGAGCAGTGCGGAAGTAAATGACACTGTCGCTCTTGTCCACAGGAAGGATGAACCTAGGCCCGCTAACTGATTGGAGGACGTCCACCCAAGCATCGCTCTCCAACTCACTATCGGCCCTCAGCTCGTAGGCTCTACCTGGTGTCTTCAAGGCAAAGCCTTTGCCACGTCGTCGTTTCAGCCGAAAGTTGGCCAATACGACCACTCCATTCGGTTCTGCGTCCTACCAGCAACAAAGAAAAGTCAGGTCTGTGTCTTCTTTTGTGCTATGTTTAAAGTTGAGAGGTTTTTTTTTAAAAAAGAAGGGCAAAAGATTAAAAACCTTTTCGGTGTTATAGTAGTAGAGGAAGTAATGCTTCATGACAAACCAACGGCGGCGCATCATTACGTTGATCTTGCCTTTCTTCTCCAAATAACCACTCTTTGTGCTTTCAGACTTGTAATTATTGGTATTCGTGTTAACGAAGCAAGAAAAAGGAGAAAGAAGACAAGAAAAATCCAGAGGAATAACATAGGGTGGAATGTACTTTGGGCCAATCGGGATTTATTTGAACAATCTTCATAGCATCCAAAGCGGCTTCCTCCAGCTTTCCCAAAGCCATGTAAGCGGTCGCTCTGTACGTATAAAGCGCACAGTTATGTGGGTTGCCTTCCAGTGCCTATAAGACGTTTGTTACTCATCAGGGAGAGCGAAGATGTGGAGAAGAGAGATATACGTCTGTAAAATGTTTAATAGCAGTATTATAGTCTCCTCGCTCGGTGAATGCGGCTTTACCGTTGGCGATGGCCTCTCTTACTCTGTGCTTCGTGGAACGATGTTTGATGTCATCAAGGGCACTTTTCACCCGACTATCACGCGAATTGAAACGGAGAGCTTTCAAGAACTCCTCCTCCGCGTGAAGGTACTCTTCCTCCGCCATATAAACCATTCCTGTCCTATAGTAGCCCTATTTGTAGATGTGTTAGTTTCGAGGGAAGAAGAAAAAGAGGAAGGGAAAGGAGGAAGAAGAATAAGAAGAAGCAAGAGGATCATGCCTCAGCAGAATTCGGATTAAGGTTGATGAGTTTCTGAGCATCAGCAAGAGCCTCCTGCGACATCTTTAGCTCCACGCAGACAGCTGAGCGCGAACTATAGAGGTTTTCCTCATCAGGAAACTGATCAATAGCTCTTGTCAAACTCTGCAAAGCGCCCCTCCAATCCTGTCGTTTCATTTGCTGCATTCCTTGATATAATATCTCCCATTCCTTCACATTATCATGACCAATCGCATTAGTATCATCAAAGCAAGAACGAGATAACAAGAAGTGAAAGAAGAAGAAATGGAGGAAATAGAGAAACAGAGAAGCATGGAGGTAAGACTCAGTAAACGAGAAAAACGAACACCGAAGAAATAATAAGAAGAAAAGATAACATACCCGAACATATTTGTATTGAAGCTTAAGCTCGATATCACCAGTGACAGAGGTGTCAGCCTCGCTGCGTGGCTGCAGAGTGAACCAGTTCTGGGCAGCAGCGTCCTCGCTATAATCCACTAACGGCAACACCACCTTTCCTGCTCATTTGGAAAAACAAGAGAGAGAAGAGAGAAGAGAGAAGAGAGAAGAGAGAAGAGAGAAGAGAGAAGAGAGAAGAGAGAAGAGAGAAGAGAGAAGAGAGAAGAGAGAAGAGAGAAGAGAGAAGAGAGAAGAGAGGAGAGAAGAGAGAGAATGAACCACACTACAAGAAAGCGACGACAAAACAAACAGAAGAGGAAGAAAAAGCAAAGCAGGACTTGCAAACCTAAAAAGTCTTCACTGCCATGGCTCCACACGCTCACCTCCAGCTTTGTAAATGGCTCCAAAACGTTTCTTCGGTTGCAAAAACCAGTTGAGAGAGAGAGAGAGAGAGAGAATAAGATGAAAGTCACGCATAGGCGAAACGAAAAGAAGAAGGTACTGTACATCTGAAAGTCTTCATTCCATTGCGGCGAGTTCGTCTTGGCATTTAGAAAATATAAGAACAAAGCATTTAAAAAAAGCGAGAAGCTAGCGGTGAAGAAGAAGAAAACCTTTTCCTGTACTTGCGTCTTGTACTTTTCTCTGCCGCCAGAAATGATGCAGTAGGGATCGATGGAACCTTGCACTGGTCTTTGACTGGCAAGGTTTCGTCCTCCCACCACTTTTTTTTTTTCAACAATATCCGATCCACCCAATAGAAACAACACACCCAGAAGAGAGAAGAAAGAATGAAAAGGATTAACCCTGGAGGAAAGAGTTGAAAAAAGCGGAAGAAGAACAAAAGAAGAAAGGAACAAACCGGTCAAATATAGCCGGCCACCGACTTCTTGTGAAGAAGCCATCTTCTTCTTCTTCTTCTTTGCACGTTTCAAACGTTTGAACAGAGCACACGCACACACTTGACCAAGTGTTAAACAGGACAGGCCTCCTCCGTTACTACAGCCAAAAGGAAAAAGAGAAGGCTTCTCTGTTCGTATGGCCTTGCTTGTCTCCTCCGTTATTACAGCCACGCACTATTCGGAATAATTCGTTTTTTGAAAAATTTGTCGTTCATTTTCCTCTCTCCTCTCTCCTCTCTGCTCTCTCCTCTCTCCTCTCCTCTCCTCTCTCCTTATCTCCTCTCTCCTCTCTCCTCTCTCCTCTCTCCTCTCCTCTCTTCTCTCTGCTCTCTCCTCTCTCCTCTCTCTCCTCTCCTCTCCTCTCCTTCTCTCTCCTCTCTCCTCTCTCCTCTCCCCTCTCTCCTCTCTGCTCTCTGCTCTCTGCTCTCTGCTCTCTCCTCTCTTCTCGCTGCACTATTTTCAAACCATGGAAAAGCTGAAGTCTTTTCAATAATGCTAAAAGCTTTCTTGTCTAAACACACACACAAAAAATATTTAAAAACAGATTGAGTCCCACCCACTTTTTATGAAGAATTCTCCTGGTACTGATGCTGCTGCTGTGGATGATGTTGCATCTGCTGCTGTTGTTGTTGGTGATGTTGATGATGTTGATGTAGATGATGTTGCTGATGGGACTGAGGATGAGTACAGCTGCCATTATTACAGATAGAAGAAGCAGAAGAAGAGGAACCAGAAGAAGGAGAAGAAGTGTTGCTGTGCACTGGTTGATGTGGAACGTGATGCTCGTAGGAGGAAGGAGAGCCACGAGGAGAAGTAACAGAGGAAGAAGGGCATGAGGAGGAGGAGGAAGCACGTGCAGCGGCTGCGACCGCGTTAACAATGGAGGCGGGAGAAGGAGGGGAGGGAGAGCGATGACCAACCATCATCGTTGTATTGTTGGAGGATGATGAGGGAGGCGGTTGATAAGGGGGATAAGAGGAGGAAGAAGGGAGATGATGGAGATGATGATGATAGTGTTGATAGGAAGGAGAAGTGGAAGGAGGTGGAGGATGTTGAGTACCGCCGCTCATGTTGTTGTGGTGCGTAGGATTGTTGTTATTGTTGTTATTGTTGTGATAGTGTTGAGTTTGTTGTGAAGGAGAAGAAGGATGGTTTGAGTCACTATAATTTGAAGAAGAGTGATGAGCAAGATAAGAGGAAGGTTCGTCTGAGTCCTCGTGTTCGGATTCGGAGATCTCAGCCTCCTCTTGAGCCAGGAGACCCGCGAAAGGTGCGAAGGTGAGCAACGACTTGTTGAGGGCCTCCAATCCTGCTGTTATTTGTTGGAGGTTTTGGTTAATTTGCTTCAAGGCTTTCGGCAGTCTTGCTTCATCTGGCTTATCTTCTATTCCAAAAGAAGCTGGTGTCAGCTACAAGGAGAGAATTAACGAGAACGAGAACGAGCAGAAAGATTTGCAAGCAAAAAACAAACAAACAAACAAACAAAAACAGCAAACAAAACCTTGTTTGGACTGCCGGTATTGCTTTAACTCCTCGATAGCAGAGAGGATGCGCAACCGAGCACCCATGGTCGACACACCCAATTTTTCCAAGTGAGTTTCAGTTAGCAAAGGGACAACCTCCAAAGTAATTTCTTCCCGCGTAAAATTATCCACATACTGGCGCATGCCAAGCCCATTCAACCACTGCGCCAATGCTGAGAAAGGAGAAGGAGAAGGAGATAAGTGTTTGTTTAGGGAGTAGGACGACACACAAAGACTGAAGTGTACATTTTGCATTGACGAGATGGTCTTGAGGCTTATCATTCCGTCTGTTGTGTTGGCCTTTGCATTGCTTCTGTTTTTCTTTGGTGCGAGCCTCCATTCGCAGCACCGATTCTAGAGAGAGAGGAGAGAGAAATAACTTACAACTGGATCTTATCGTGCAAGCGAGAGAGAGAGAGAGAGAGAGAGAGATAGAAGAGAGAGATAGAGAGAGAGGGCTTACCAGCATCCAATAAATACAAGTCCTTAAATCGCCTGGTACCATCGCCTGACAACAAACAACAGAGTCAAAAGAAATAAGAAACACAGCAAACATCAACTACGACAGTACCTCCACCGTAAAAAAGCAGTGATTTGAGCTCGAGAGTAGTGGCAGTATGCGCGCAGCGAGCAGCAGGAGCCATGTGGGATATGTTGGGACGAGTGAAGGTCAACGTGTTGGGATCGAACAAGTAGAGATCGTTCAGAATGCGCGTTCCATCGCCACCTCCGAAGATGAATATCTTGTCCATGATGGCAGTGGCCGTGTGACCTGCTCGTGCTGAAGGAACAGTACCATGTGGCGAGATCTGCTGCCACGTCATTGTGTCTAAAAGAGTTTCATCAACAGGATGAGACGGAAGCAAAGGAGAGGTTGGCAAGAAAAAGTGAAGAGGAGAGAAACGGAACCCGTGTTTAGGACAAAGAGATCGTTGAGCATGCGGGTGCCGTCATGGCCACCAAAGATAAATATCTGATTCGTGCCGATGAGAGTAGCTGTGTGACCCCACCGAGCCACCGGAGCAGCCCCTTTCGTTACTGGCCGTGACCATGCCATCGTTCCTTTTATGAAATCACAAATTTAAAGACGAACAATGAGAAGCAGAGAACAGGGAGAGAGAGATGGGGAGGGAAGTAGAACAGAGAATAGAGAGAGCCATAGGACAAGAAAGAGTACCAGTATCAAGCACGTAAACATCGTTATATACACGGGTGTCATCACCACCACCCATTACAACAAACTTAGCAGTGCCGTCCAGCCCAGCCACCAGAGTCATTGTGTGTCTCGATCGAGCGGCAGGACTAGTCCCTGCCACATATGCTTGCGACCAACTCATCGTTTCTTTTTTTTTTTTTTGTTATTATTATAATAATGCAAGTGAAGAAGAAGAAAGATAGAGGATAGAAGAAAGAAGAAAGAAGAAGAAGAAGAAGAAGAAGAAGAAGAAGAAGAAGAAGAACAAGAAGAAGAAGAAGAACAAGAACAAGAAGAACAAGAAGAACAAGAACAAGAACAAGGAGAACAAGAACAAGAAGAAGAACAAGAACAAGACAACACCACCACCACCAAGAAGAAGAACATGAAACAAGAAATAAGAAACAAGAGATAAGAGAATTATAGAAAGGAAAGCAAAAAAGAAACAACGTGAAAGAAAGCAACGATAAAATAATACAAACCAGCATCAAGGGTATACAGGTCATTAAGGTACCGCACGCCATTGCCACCACCAAAGAGGTAGAGCTTGGTGTCGACGGCCTCCACGGTATGGCCAGCCCTTGGACCTGGCGCTATTCCCGTCGTTATCGGCTTGCTCCACGTCAGGCTGGGCGTGGAACTGCTCACCAGGTCTGTTGTTTTTTTAATGTTTTTTTTTTTGTTAAATTATTTTATGTTTGTTTTTTTTTTTAAAAAAAAAGGGATGGATTGAAACAAATCATTGTTATAATAAAAAAAAGAAGAAACAGAAAAAAATCCCAAAAAAAAAAGAAAGTTTTGAAAACTTTTTAAAAAAACAACTAACCGGTATGCAGCATGTGTAAGTCGTTTAGCATCTTGTTACCATCCCACCCACCAAAGATGAAGACGTTGCTGGCCACGACGGTGGTGGAATGGGCGCACCGTGCAGAGGGGGCAGGACCGCTCACGCTTGGCCGCGTCCATACCGTCTTTCGTTGTTGCTGCTGTTGCTGTTGTGGCTGCTGGTTGGCTGAAGAGGGGGGCGGTGCAGAAGAGGAAGGAGAAGCGGTGGTTGCGGTGGAGGAGGAAGAGTTCGTGGCCGAGGACGAGGCAGAGGAGGAAGGGGAAGGGGAGGAAGAACCGCTACCCCCAGCTGAACGCCTCATCTCTCCCAAGGGGTGAGGCGCGCGCAATTTTGTTTTTCTTTGTTCTGCTTTTCTCTGGTCTTCTCTCTCTGTCTCTCTCTCTCTCTCTCTCTCTCTCTCTCTCTCGTGCACAAGCGAAAGCAAAGCGAGCTCTCTTTTTTCTTTTTTTTTTCGTGGATGTGTTGTGGTTGGGGTGGTGGTGGTGATGGTGGTTGGGGTGAGCCGAACGGGCCGCCCCGGTTATTATCGTTATCTTTTTTTTTTGGGGTCCAGATTTGTGCAACGGTAGTGCAGTGCTACTGCAGCTGTGATCTCCTTTTTTTTTTAATGATGTCATGCATCAGCAAATCCCGTCACCCCTGACGTAAGCTTCGACGGAGAGGAGACAGGAGAGAGGAGCCAGGAGAGGAGAGAGGAGAGAGGAGATGAGACAAAGAAACAGACAACAGATGAGGCCTTTTTATGGTAAGTTTAAGCCTTTGTTTTGATTTTTGATTGGTGGTTTGAAACTTTCAGTAACAGATCAAAACATGGAGCCAGGAGAGGAGACAGGAGAGGAGCCTGGAGAGGAGAGAGGAGACAGGAGAGAGGAGAGAGGAGAGAGGAGAGAGGAGAGAGAGGAGAGAGGAGAGAGAGGAGAGAGAGAGAGGAGAGAGGAGAGAGGGAGAGAGAGGGACAAGGAGAGAGGGAGAGAGAGAGAGAGAGAGAGGAGAGAGGGAGAGAGGGAGAGAGGAGAGAGGAGAGAGGAGGAGAGGAGACAGGAGAGAGGAGAGAGGAGAGAGGAGAGAGGAGACAGGGAGACAGGAAGAGAGAGGAGAGAGAGAGGAGGAGACAAGAGAGAGGGGAGGAGAGCAGAGAGCAGAGAGCAGAGAGCAGAGAGCAGAGAGCAGAGAGCAGAGAGCAGAGAGCAGAGAGCAGAGAGCAGAGAGCAGAGAGCAGAGAGAGAGAAAGGAGAAATGCGGAGAGCAGCAAGGGAGACAGGAGAGAGGAGAGAGCAGAGAGCAGAGAGCAGAGAGCAGAGAGAGCACGGCCAGGGCTAACTCTGCTGCTGGAGTTGGAAAATGAGATCGGGACCGCGGAGACCACGTCTGCGTGTGGCCCTTGTCTTCACTGTGGGAATGGACACATTTGAAAAGGAACATGAAGAGGCCGCGTGGAAAGCGTTTGGGCGTGGTCGCAAAGTCTTTTTGAAGCGCAGTGGAACATTCGAGACTCGCTTTCAGCAATGCAATAAGAATACAGTACAAAAAAAAAAATAGACTTTGCTTACGCGAACCGAAGCGATAACGTCTCCTCCTCGGGAAGGTTGTCCAACAGACATTGTCGTACCTGCATGGCGGTTCTCATCACCTGGTTCGCTTTGTCCGTAAGAGGAGCCATTCGTTCATCCAACTCGTCCAACATCGCAATGAAGCTATCTCGCAGTTGTTCTATTTCATCGGTTTCTTCGTTCTTCTCGTTTTCTTTGTCGGGTGAGGAGGTGATGGAAGGTAACGACGACCACGAGGAAAGTTCTTTGATAGATGAGTAGGAATCTTCTTCTGCTGCCTCTGCAGCTTCTCGGTCTTTTTGCAAGTCTGCTCTTAGCGCTGGATGCAACTGATAAGAGAAAGAAAGATTAAAGTGAGAACTAGCTATTTTGAAAAAGAAAAGAAAACAGAGAAGCAGAGCAGTGATAGGCAGAGAGAGAGAGAGAGAGAGAGAGAGAGAGAGAGAGAGAGAGCAAGGGAGCAAGGTTTACCCGTTTATTGTGTAAACCACGGTGCTGCTTTTGAAAACTTTCGCTGTCCTGTTGGAACGTCGTGAAGAAGTGAAGTTCATCCTCGTAATCCTTTTCTACCTCCCTCCGCTGCTCTTTCATACGAACAAGCCTCGGTATGCAGTCCGTTAACAAGCTCTTTTGGATTTGTGCCTACAAAGTTTGTTGGGAAGCCCTTTCGTTAGATCTCTTTCGAGGGAGGGAGGGAGAGAGAGAGAGAGAGAGAACCGTCTCATCATCCAAAGTAAAGTAAGGATCAGGGGGACATTTCTTGGGTATATCCAACGCTGCCAAGTTTTGTCGCGCTGCCGCAAACACTCTCTCCACCACTCGTTGCAGCTCCGCCACTTCAGAGGCATCCGATTGCGAGCGCCGCCGCCGTTGTTGCCGTTGTTGTTGCGGTGCCCTCTCCTCGCCTACTTGTATTCCAAGAGAGGAACTGGAGGGCCGGTTTGCGTCAAGAGTAGAGAGTGAGTGTGTGTATGGGTGTGCTGGAGAGAGCAAGGAGAGAGTGAAGAGAGGAGAGAGGAGAGAAGTCGAACGGACCTTACGCAAGAACGAAAGAGGGAGAGAGCTAAACCTTTGGCGTCGTCTGTCAGCTTCCTGGTGGTGGAAGCGGTAGCGGTAGCGTGAGCAGCGCTCCGCTGGGCAGGCCGAGGCAGCGGTGATTTGTTAGCGGTAGTTGTGCGCGAGTTTTGATGGCCGTTGGCGGCGGTAGCAGCGGAGGCTTGCGGCGTGTAGTCACCGTCCTGCTCTTCCTCTTCCTCTTCCTCTTCCTCTTCCTCTTCTTCGCTTGGTTCTCCCTCCACTTCTTCTGCAACTTCTACTTTTTCCGCTTCTGCTTCTTCTTCTGAGCTTATTGCCTGCTCCTTCAGCTTCTTCAGCTGTCTTCTTCTGCTGGTGGAGGAGGAGGAGGAGGTTGGTTGTGGTCCGCCGCTGCTCTTTGTTTTGCGCTTCATCTTTTAAGTAAGTTTTTTTTCAACAGAAATAATTCCAGGAAAATTTTAGAGAAAATTCTCATGTCGTCCCGTAGAAGAGGGGAAGAAAGATAAATAATGTCGACTTCGTAGAAAACATAAAGCAATAAAAAGAAAAACTGCAGAGAGAGAGAGCCAAGTGGTCGGCTGCTACTGCTGCCTTCGAAGACTTGCTCCACGCCGCTGCCCTTCCTTTCGTTGTTGTGTTCTTTTTTTTTTTTTTTGAAGGGAAAAACAAGAGCTAGCCTTTGGACTACAGGCTGTTGCTGTGTGCGATTTTTTTTGCCTATTTATTTTTCTGCATTTAAAATCATCAAACTCGCTCCCCAATCAAACCTGGCAATGTCTTCCTCTGAACCAGACAAAGAAGAACCAGCTGAACAGCAACCTTTGCTTTCATCTTCTTCTTCTTCTGCTACTGCTGCTCCACCAGGTCAGCCTCAAACAGACGTCAACGTGGAAGAGCCTTCGCCTATGAATCAAGAAGAAGAAGAAGAGAAAGAAGCAGAAGAAGGGCCTCAAAAGACCACCACCGCCACCCACAAAGACAAAGCGGAGGAGGAGGAAGACGAGAAGACCAAACAGCTGCTTTCCGACTCTGAACTGGCGCGCAGGCTGCAACAACAGTTTGAAGAGGAGGAAAAAGCAGCGGCCGAAGGAAGGGGAGGAGGAGGAGCCAGCTACAGTGCTCATCATGCGTTTGGCAGCGACTCAGATTTGGCACGACATTTGCAACAAATGGAGGAAGAAGAGGCGCGTCTTCAACGCAGCCAAGGAGGCAGAGGAGGAGGAGGAGGTTACTACAGTTCTTGGCAACCGCAGCCTTCTTCTTCCTATTACTCTCCTCCTCAACCTCCCTCTTCTTATTCCTCTTTCTCTTCTTATGCTTCTTACTCAGATTTGTATAGCGGCAGCGGGCCTTCCACGCCGCCTCCTCCTCGTTATCCTCCTTCCTCCCCCTTTTCTCCTTCTTCCTCCTCTTCTCCACCACCACCTCCTCCAGTTTCTTCTTCTTCTCCTCAGCCTATACCACTCCCTCCATCTGCTTCCTCGTCATCATCACCGTCGTCGCCATTTATAGGTTTTTCTTATGCTTCTTCTCCATCTGCCTCTGTTCCAACATCAACTACCACAACGACCTCGACAACGACGACCACATCAACGTCAACAATCACAACCTCTATCCCCAAGAAAACCACCCGTATGTTCTGCTAGTCCTCACTTATTTGATCTTCTTGCTCTTGTCCTTGTTGTTCTTCTTCTTGTTGTTCTTCTACTCCGGTTGTTGAAACCGACTAATACTTATCTTCTTCTCTCAACTTGCGTAAATCAGGAAAGAAACAACAAAAGAAAAAAGTAACCAAGAAAGAAGGCGAATCAACACAAGAAGAAGAGGAGAAGGAAGAAGAGGAAGAATTAGAGAAGGAGGAGGAGGAGGAGGCGGAAGAACCAACGCAAAAGAAAGAAGAGAAGCAGGCCGGCTCATCAACCGGTCCCACCTATGCATGCCCTTTGTGCCAAAAAGCAGGTTTTGGTGAGCTGGATTTGCTGCCTCACGTTGAAGAACATCACTTAAACTCTGAAGAGAACTCTTCTGGGGCTCCAATTAGAGCTGTACGTTTATCGCTATCAGCCACTCTTCTTGTGAGAACTTCTGCTTATTACCTCTTTTTTGATCATAGGTTTGTCCGGTATGTGCAGCGCGGCCAGGAGGAAATCCTAACTATGTCAGCAGAGACTTTCCTGGACATCTTAGCCTTCGCCACAATCCAGCCAAATCTGCTATTCCTGTACGCTTGCTATCTTCCTTTTCAGTTCTTTTTTCCTTTCGTAGATTGCCAACAACACGAAACGATTGTAGTTTGGGAGTGGCGGCAGAGGAGGACGGGCAGGCAGAGGAGGAAGAGGTGGTGGCCTAAACATACCACCGCCAACAACAGCAACAATACCGCAACGCAAACGAACCGAGTACATCAACAGGAACCCACGGGCTCATCGCCTCCTGAGCAACCGAACACCAGATGCACTATGGGACTATCTCCTCAACTTTGACGCCAACGCGAGACCACCATTGCCGCCTTGCGACTTTTGTCGGCGCAGACTAAAGGTGGGAGAGACAAGAGCCATTCTTCCCTGTGCTCACACCTTTCACTCTACTTGTGTGGATGGTTCTCTTCCTCTTCCATCTTGTCCTACTTGTTCTTCAACTTCTGCTGTTGCTCCTTCTACTTCTTCACCAAAAGCGGAGAGCTTCTCTGATTTCTTGTCCGCTGTTTCGTCGTCCTCCTCCTCTGCTTCTTCTTCGCCTCATTCTTCACCATTTTTGGGATCTTCCTCTTCTTCTATTACCGGGAGTAACGATGACTCCACCAAAGAAACAGAACAACAACAAGAACAAGAACAACAAATTGAAACAGAAGAAAGCGAATCATCATCAACAACTTCGATGGACGTTGTTGAATGAAATTCATTCTCTGTCTCTCGGCCTCTCTCTTCTCTTCGTTCGCTGTAGTTGTTTTGTACTAACTTAAATTTCCAATCGATGTTTACACTTTAAAAACAAGAACTCCTATCTTTGTTTCAACTCTCACAAGCTAACGCAGGTTGTTACTACGAAGCGCAAATGGCTCTCTTGAAGCAGAGGAAGCAGCAAACAGCTTGCTCGAAACGGTTGCTTTGCTCGGCGTCGTGTGCCCTCCTCCTGTGTTCACTCTCAACATGCTTGTGGTTGTCATTCTTCGTGACGATGGTGCTTCGTTTTCTTTGCTATTGTTGGAAGTGGAGGAAGCAGCAAGCTCTTGCTGATACTCTTTCAACCTTTCCAACAAGAGGGTGTTCTCCTGTTTGAGGCGGTGATTCTCTTCTTTGACTTTGGCATGCAGCCGGATCTTTTGTTTGAGGTTGTTCTGTCCAACGAGCCGAGCGTTCTCCTGCGTCGCGTTATCCAACATCTGTTGAAGCTTCTGGTTCACCTTCTTTGCTCGTTGGAGCTTTTTCTGGAGAATGGCCATCTTCTGACCTTCCTCCATCTCCTTTTCTTGCTCTTGCTCTTCTTGCTCTTCCTCCTCCTTTTGTTGTTGCAGCTGTTCTTCCAATCGTTGCAAAGTTACGTCCAGTTGTTCTTGCAAGGACTCGGCACGTTCGCGTTCTTGCTCCAAAAGAGAGGTCAGAGAGTATTGAGCCTTTTCATGGTCCAGTTGAGCATCAGACAGGGCCTCCCGCAAGCTTTCCACCTCCGCTTGTGCCTCTCTCCAACGGCTCTCCAACAGTGACATTCGTTGCTCTCTCTCCTCTCGTTCTTCTTGATCTTCGTGAGAACGGTGAGACAAAGCCTCTTCCGCTTCTCTAAGCTGTTGTTCGAGCTGGCTTCTCTCTTCAGCCGCTGCCCGTTGAAGTTGTTCTCTCAGCAAGGACAAAGCTCGTTCGTGCTGTTGTCTCATCTCCTCCTTTTGCTGTTGCAGAAGGGCGTCTTGTTCCTTTTGCTTTTGCCTTGTTACCTCTGACTTGAGTCTTTCTTCGTGTTGTTGAAGGAGGAGTTTGTGCCGCTCTTCAGCTTCTTGCAGAACCTTCTCTGCGTCTTCTCTGGCTTTCTCGATGACCCTCTGTTGCTCTTCTTTCATCTCAGCGTTCTGTTGAAGGAGAAGAGACTGATGATCCTGTTGCAACTTCTCTTCTCTCTCCGCCATTTGTTGTTGCCATTGTTGCTCTAGCAAGAGTTGCTTCTCCATCAAAGTCTTCCTCTGAGCTTCCAGTTGTCGCTGGAGCACTTCCTCCTTTTCCCTCTCCGCTTCTTCCCTCTGTTGCTTCAAAGAGTGTCCCATTCGAAGCTTCTCTTCCTCCATTCTATCGCTGTGCTCTTTCATCAGCCGCTCCTCCGATTGTTTCCACCGAAGCAGCAAAGTTTCTTCCTGTTGCTTCAACTCTTGTTGATGCTTCTCTTCGGCTTCTTTCATGCTTTGTTGCAGTCGTTGTTGCCATTGTTGTTCTTCGGCGGCGCGTTCTTCGAAGACGATGCGAAGCTGTTCCTTCAGCTCTCGTTCTTGTTGTTGCAGCGATGCGTCAAACTCTTCCTTCATTCGGTTCTTTTGTTTCTCGAACGAGTTCGTCATCTCTATCGCTTCTTTCTTCCACGTTTCAGTTGCAGAGAAAAGTTCTTCCTCCAACTTCTTGTCGTGTTGCTGTTGTAGCTCTTCTCTCTGTTGGTTCATTGCTTGTTCATGTTCCTCTTCGACCTCCTTCAATCGAGCTTCATGTTGAGCTTTCATTTGGATCTTTGCTTGTTGCCAACGAGCGTTGATGCTCTCTTCTTGCTCTCTTAACATTTGTTCATAGTGTTGTTGCTTGGCGAGCAGGCTGCTCTCCAAATCTTGACGGAGCGTATAGAGAATGTCGTCATGCTCTTCCTTCAACTTCCTCACCTTCTTCTCATGTTCCTCTTTCAAGCGTTGAGAGAGTGTGAGAAGCTCTTCATTCAGTCGCTCTTCATGTTGAAGCAACAGTGCTTTCTGTTTGCGAGACGTCTCTTCGATGCTTTCAGCTCTTAACTCAGCTTCTCGCTGCTTCATTCTTTCCAGTGCTTCACACGCCATCTTCTTTCGTTCTTCCGCAAAGTCATTCTTCATTGCCTCCTCCTTCTGAGCAGCTTCCAGGGCAAGTTCCTCTTCTAATTGCTTCAACTGTTGCTTTCGGTCACTCTCTGCATCGCTCAACCTCTTCTTCCATTCTTCCTTCAAAAGAGACATTTCGCTTTGGTATTGTGCTTGTTGCATTTGTTGCTCCGAAACCAATCTTTCCATCTCTTCTTCAAAGGAGCGTTGCTTCAATGTAGCCTCTTCCCGAACAGACTCCAACTCGCGTTCCACCAAACGTTTGCTTTCTTCGAGGTGTTCTCTTTGTTGCTCCAATTGTTCTTTGTGATGCCGTTGAGCCTCCGTCAAAGAATCGGACAGAGATTGAAGGCGAGAATGGAGCTGCTCCTCTATCTGCTTCTCTTCAGCGAGTTGCTCCTCCAACTCTCGTGAACGAAGTAAAGCGGTCTCCAAACTTCCCTTTAAACGACTGCATTCCTCTCGTTGTTGTTCCAACGCGTCTTCTTTGGAAGAGAGATCAGCCTTAAGAGCTGCCACACGTTCTTCCAACTGAACACATTCCTCGGTCTTATTATCAACATCTTTCTCCAATTTTTTCACCTCCTCTTCCTGTTGCGATAAACGTTCTTCCAAGGTCTGCACTTCTTCTGTTAACTCGTTGCATCGCAGTTGCTCCTCTTTCAACCGTTTCGAGGTGGTCGCTTTGGCTTCTTTCTCAGCATCCAATTCACAACGTTGAGCTTCCAGTTGTTTGTTAAGTTGAAGATTCTCGCCGTTAAGCGCTTTCAAACGATGCTCAAGACTCTCACCCACGAGTTTGAGCTCTTGTGTCTCAGAGCGCCACTTGGCGACCTGTTCGTTTGCCTCCTTCCACTGTCCCTCTTTCGCTTCCAATAGGGCGGCATTCTCCTCTTTTGTTTGTTTCAGTTGAAGAGAGATTCGTTCGAGTTGTTCCTTGAGAAGAGACTCGGTTTTGGTTCTTTCGCCGAGCTCCTTTTGAAGGTCTTGAAGCTGCTTTTGCTTTTTCTGAAGTTTGGTGTTGGTGGCGTCGAGAGCTAGGCGACCTTCTTTAATGGTCTTCTTCAGAGTCTTTACAGTGAGCTCGCTGGGCGTTACAGTGGGGGGTGCCTTAACGACCGCTTTCTTTTGTTCTTTCTCCAACTCCTTTTCCAAATGTTGATTCTTTACACTCAACTCCTATGAATGGTTATCACTTGTGTGAGCAAAGACATAGTTGAGGAAATAGAAAGTATGAAGAACGTAGATAGAAGAAAGGAGAAAGGGAACAGGAAGAACGTACTCGCAGTTCTTTCTCCAGAGAAGCCTTTTCAGAGATAAAAGAAGCCTTTTCTCGTTGAACCAAAGCGGCCTTGCCCTGCAGGCTCGTCAACTGCTTCTGGACTTGGCCCAACGTTTCCTCCACATTATCCTTTTCTTTGGTCAATTGTTGAACCTGTAATAGTGTATTTTTCGAGTCAGGTTTATTTTTGTTCGTCATGTATGTTTTAAAAAGAACAGTCGGGGCTCACCAGTTGGGTTTGAGACTTGAGTTTTTGCTGGAGTTCGTTAAGTTCAAGACGGGCTTGCGTCAATTCAAGATCATTTGCGACCACTAGCAAAGAGTCTATGAGCATAGAGAGAACAAAAAGCCGAGAGCGAAAGTGTTTTAAACCTGTTGTTCTGCGTTTGTCTTCATCAGCCTTACGCATAGATTCGTTGACGGCTTGCGAAGCAGGTGCCACCGTCTCTGCAGAGGATAACCGTTATCCGTAAGCAGGGAGGCAAAAACGTTATTATAAATGATAAAAGAAACAAACCTCTCCGCTGTCGAAAGCGTTGTGTTTGAGAAATGTAAGGAGCCGGCACATGGTCGGCCAGTTTGGGGTTGTAGGTGCCGACGCCCGGCAGGTCCGCGTTTTTTGGCTTTGGAAAACGTTCGCTTCGCGAGTACATCCTCTGTTCTAATTTGCCTTGCTGTCTTCGTCTCCACTTCTCGCGTTTGTCTTACCTGCAAACGTTCCACCACTCGGGGGCTCGGCTCTCTTTCTTCTTTGTCCCGGAGGGAAGGCAATACTTTGGAAAACGCTGTAGATGATTTTCTGTTTCTCCTGCGTTAACGGCAACAACGGAAAACCTTTTTTTTTTTGGCGGGAATGTTTTATTTGTCGACTTGGTCGCGTCGACACGCGTACGTGATGGCGATGACATCATCTCCCGCCAAAAAAACCCCAACAAAGAAGCTGCGGAAAGAGAAGCCAAAAACCAAAGATGCAGCCAAGTTCTAGTGAAAGTGGAGAAAGAGGGGAGGAAGGCACATGGTCTGCTTCCTCTTCCGCACCACCATCGACAAGGGATGGGCATGCGGGTAGCAGCGGTTCCGGAAGAAACAAACAAAAGATTTATGCTTGTGGCAAAATGATGTTTTACACACACCCAACGAGGGACTGGAGGGGCTTGCTGCGGTTCAAGGAGCTGGTGCTGGAGCCAGGCGAAGACCGAGCGACCAAGCTGCAGCACTTTCACGACCTCGAGCTGGACTTGGACGAGAACTGGGTCTACTGCGGACCCTTCTTCTTCAACCCGGCCTCCCAGCCAGAGCTGGAGGAGCACGTCTGCGACTTTTTCTACGGCGGGGATGACCTGGCGGCCATGGAGGACCCCGCCGCCGTGGCCTCCCTCTCCCCCATGCAACGGGAGTTCAACGTGGAGGAGCGCGAGCGGGAACAGATCTTTCTCAACCTCAGGCACCAGATCGCCAAGTGCGATGTGGTCTACGCGCGGCTGCCTGGGGATCCGCGCGAGTGCCCCTTTGCCTACGCGGAGATCGGCATGGCGGCAGCTCTCGGCAAGAGGGTCTACGTGGACAACGTGCTGGGCGCTGGGGAGAGCTACGACAGTTGGTTGGTTGGCTTGTTGGGGAAGGCCACTGGCATCACTCACCAGGAGTACTGCTCCATCCCTTGGGCTCTCTTCAAGTGAAACAGAAAAAAAGAGAAAGAAAGAAAGGAAGAGAAAAAGGAGTTCTCCTCCGATGGGCGCTGTTGTTAATGATAAATAATAATACGTTAACACGTTACTGTACAGACGACGACGACGATGATGATAATGGATGGATGGATGCCTTCTTTCACTTGAGTTCTGCTTCCTCCGCCCTTCTTGAGTCTCGTTTGGTAGACAGAAGAGAATAGGGAAGCAGGCAGGTAGGCATACAGGCAGCCCTTGCTCGAAAGGAGGGCGTAGCACAAGAAGGGCAAGAGCTGTCTCATCTCTGCCCGTCCCTACAGACCTCCTCTTCGCGAGCCTCCTCGCCTTATCATCAATAATAACAAACAATAGTTTACAAGTCCTCTGCTTCCTTTATGCAAGCTGCAGAGATGAGAAACGAATAAAGCGTTGGGATGGTGGTCAGCAAAAGAGAAGAGGAGAGGAACAAAAAAAGAGATGGGCAATAACAGGTCACCTTCCACGAGAGGTCTAAGGTAGGGATTCTCAAGAGCGGCCTGTATCCGCTCCTTGTCATTTATCTGCTTGTTGACTGACAATAGAACAAAACCAACAAGAAAGAGCATAAGATACAATGACAAACATGAAGAGAGCGACAGAAGAAAGGAGAAAGATAGAGAGTTATAAAGAAACGACAAGAATAAGAACGTAAAAAGCACAGAAAGAGCAAAGGAGAGAATAGCAGAAGAAAAGAGAAATAAAGAGGTGCTGGCTGCTTGTAAAACGAACTTTCTTTTTCGGTGGAGTGTTTGCCAGGAGTTATAAATATGTCGACTTTACACTTAAACGGCAGCTCTCTTTCCAGTTTGACCCGCAGGCAGAGCCCTATCAGCGTCGCCAAACTGCAATGCGGCACCGTTGGCGTGAACTCGATGTGAATGGTGCAGGTGGCGCCGTTGTTGGAGTGGGTTACTTTGATGAGGCCCTCCTCCACCACGTTCAGCTGCTCTAATGTGTAGGGATGCTCTGGGTCTATTGCATGGAGCGAAAGGAACAACAGAGAACAAAAGAGAAGCAGAGAAGAGAGTGAAAGAGAAGAGGAGAAAAGAGAAGGAGAAAGAGAGAAAAGAATGAGAAAGCCGCAGACAGAAAAGCTTTTTGAAGAAGCAAAACCAACCTTTGATGTCTCGTATTATGTCTGTCAGCATTTGTAAAGCAACGCGTTAGTTTTTAGGAAACAAAAGAAGCAAGGAGGAGGTAGGGAAAAAAAAAGCGGTTACCGTAGACATCAACAGCGTCTAACAACGGGGAAGACGATGAGAGCTCGGCAGATGATTTCGATTGTTGTCGTTGTGGCTCGGAAGCAGAAGAAGACGCCAGCCCCAAGGGTCCTGCCTTCCTCTCATGCTTTGCCGGGTACAGCACGGGGTTCGGATTGATCAGAGACGGCTGCCACATGCCCAAACAAACAGCAAACAGCCTACCTATTTCCTTTTGTTCTACTCCTCCACCAGTACTCCCCGCTACCACAAGTGTCGACTTGGTGTACGTGTTCTTTGTTGGTCTCGAAATTTTTGTCGACATGAAATGAAAGATCACTTCTAGAGATAAGACAAAGAACAACAGAAAAGGCCTTTTTATGGTAAGTTTAAGGCAATGTTTTGATTTTTGATTGGTGGTTTGAAACTTTCGGTAAGCTGGGCCGCAGTTTTTTGTTTGTCTGCAAATAGTGGCTTTTCTGTAGACATTTATTTTTGCGGACACGTTTTTCCGTACTCAAATGCTCCAAAGGTTTTGCTGGGCACTAGATTTTTCCGTCGACAGAGAAGAAAAAAAAAGAGAGAAGAGAGACGAAAGCGAGGAACAAAGGGAATGGGAAAACTGCCGGCGCAACAGGCGGGCACCCGGAAGCTGCTCACCGACTTGTCTCTGGTGCTTTCGGCGCTGAATCAGCATGTCCAGGCAACCGTCCTTCAAGTGCAACAATCATCGTCATCACGACCACGACCGCAAGCGGCCTCCGCCGGCGCTCAGCCGGTGAGCAAAGAGGGCGTGTGCGCCGCCGCCAAGCATCTCTCTGACTTATCCACAAAGTGTTCGTTTAATGCCACCCAAAACCTCCCTCTGGGTGTCTCTCTTTCCCCCTGTTCCGCTCTTTTTCACTCACACATTCCCTCCAATCCGCACAGTCACTCTCTTCTTGAAAGGCTGTCCAAAGGCAGAAGTGGCCGCTCCGCTCATCGAAATGCTGGAAAAGGCCGTCCTAGTGCTGGTCTACACCGCCACGGAGCTAATCCGCCTCAAGGCGCCCACCTGCTGGGGTCCTGGCAGCCGCATCCCGTTGCGCCTCCACCAAGCCCTCTCCACTTTGATCGACGCGGTGGACGGCCTCCTCCTGGCCTTCCTCCAACAACAAAAGGGGGAAGACGTGAGCGCCAGCCTCTGCGGCCTTGTGTGGAGGGCCTGCGATGCTTTCGCTGCCCTGCCCTATGATAACACGACAGCCACGCTGCAGGAGCTCGCCCTGTGGAAGTCCACCCTGAAGGACGCTCTGGATGAGGTCACTCTGTTGGTCAAACAGAAGCCGCTCTCGCCTGCCGAAGAGGAAGAACGGAAGGATAGGGGAAGGAAGAAAGAGAAGAAGGAGGTGGAAGGAGGAGAAGATGATGACGAAGAAGAGGAGGAAGAGGAGGATGAGGGAGAAGAAGAGAGGTTGAGTGCGGAAGAACATAAAGTAGTGCCTGGGTGCATGTTAGCGATAAAGAGCGCCTATGGCCTCGTCAACTACTTGAGTGGACTCTCTTCATTCGGCTCTCCAACAAAACACCAAGAAAACGAACCTAAAGATACAGAAGAAGAGGACGAGAATTTGCGGGACTGGCTAAAGGCACTGCTGAAGGCTGTTGATCGGGTGAGCAGCAACGTGGACGACGTTGGAGCAGCCCTCTACCCTCCTTTCGAGCCTTCCTCCGTTGAGGGGCCGGTCCTCACTTTGCACGCTGCAACGGAGGGGCTGCTGGCTGTGCTGCAGGACAATGCCTCTCTGGCGGCTCGTCCAAAGACTCAACAGCTGATCAACATCGTGAGGACCATGATACAAAAATCTGCTGCTGAATTGGCTGTTGCATTGCGCGGCGATTCTTCTTGTTCTTGTTCTTCTTCTTCTTCTTCTTCTTCTTCTTCTTCTTCTTCTTCTTCTTGTTCTTCTTGTTCTTCTTGTTCTTCTTGTTCTTCTTCTTCTTCTTCTTCTTCTTCTTCTTCTTCTTTGGAGGAAAAAATGGAACGGATCGACCTGAGCAAAAATAAATAACTTAACTAGCTACAACAAACAAAAACGAAGAAGAAACTGTAGTTTTCCATCACTTACGGTGTGCCATGATGTGAATGGCAAAGTTGAGCTGCGTGGCGATCGTGTTGAGACTCTCGAAGATAAGAGTGGTGAAGGCCTGCGCTGCTTCCTCTGTGCCCAAGTCCATCGCAAACGCATCTCTCAAGTATTCTATGTCCTTTTCACCTATTTTCGTGTGTTAGGAAAGAAATGGAAAAGAGAGGAGAAGACACAAGTGGAAGGACGTACTCTGAAGTTCAGGAATGCCCGTCGATAACATCTAACAAAAACGGAACGGAAGAGAAAGAAGAACAAAGTATTAAAACCGAGCGGAAAGTATCAAGAAACCAAAGGTCCGTAATGGAGGTACCATAGCAAACAGGTTGATGAAGATGTTGGCGTGCCGTCTGAGGATGTTGTATCCTTGACAGGAAAGCGAGATGAACTGCTCAAAGTCTTTGTGGTCTTTGCCTCCCATCACATAGGCAAACTCTGGTGTTAATACAAAAGGCGCTTTCTCCCGCCGAATACCTTTCCATGACTTGAAGTTTCCAAGAAAATGGCCAAAATCTGATATAAAATGAGAGAGGTGTTAGTCTATTGAAGAGAAGAGAAGGAGAGAAGAGAAGAGAAGAGAAGAGAAGAGAAGAGAAGAGAAGAGAAGAGAAGAGAAGAGAAGAGAAGAGAAGAGAAGAGAAGAGAAGAGAGAGAGAGGAGAGAGAGAGAGAGTAGATAAGTTACCAATGTGAAAGAGGTGACCATCCTTTTTGATCATGATGTTGTCATTGTGTCTGTACAACAAACAAATGTGTCAGAGAGGGAGAGAGAGAGAGAGAAGACATATATAAATAATTAACCTGTCTCCTATTCCAAGCACATAGGTGGCAACCTACATAAAAGAATAGAGAGAAAAATGTTGTTAAGGTTTGGAACTAACTGGTTAGAATCAACGTACACAATATCCAGCGCAGGAGCGAACAAAATTCCTAACGGCTTCATCGTAGTCTTTTTCTGTGTAAACAATAAGACTTTCTTAGCAAACATAACCAAATAGATAGAATCATAAAGAATGAAAGTACCATTTGGATTGTTTTGGCGAAGCCAATCGGAAAGTGGAGTTTGTTTGAAAGCAGCTGTTGCTCCACCGGCCGCCTTTTGAATGTTTGCCACCGTATCGGAGTTCAGCACCACTAATTAATGGTAGTAAGGAAAATGACTTGTTAGCTTACTCGATAGAGGAGGAGTGTAACAGAGGGAAAACAAACCTTCAATCATGCCCATCGAATCGCCAGTTGCAATGCATTTATAAGGAGTTAGGTGTAGATCCAAGTTGTCCACTTTCCAGACCTGTCAATAACATGGACCTTGTTAATTTATGAGAGACATAAAGTGGAGCAACGGATAGAAAGTGTACGTGATCCATGATGCGTAGCATTTGTAATGTGAGGAGATCCTGCCGCAGGTCATCTCCACTCTTGAATATGACGAAAACAGGTTCATCCGCTGTTGCATCGGCGTTTTTGAAGGCCAGCCAAAGCGGAACTTTGGCAGAATCCATGCACTTGCATCTATCCATCTGAATTCCAGTCACCTCGATCCTTTGAGCCGAGTAAAAACACATAGAAAAGAGAGGCAAAAAACGATAAACAAGAGTAAGCCGGTTTCAAGGCAGCGTCTCAATGATCGTGGCTGAAGAAACGATAATGTAAGAGAAGGGCATACGTAGGATCTAAAGGCAGAGCGAAGACAGAAGGAAGTTCCAGTTTTGCAAGCTCCTCTCTCAAGCCAGCATTCCGTCGAGCAAGAGGCACGCTCTTCATGGAGATGGCAACTCTTTGCATCTTCTTTATAACATCCATTTGTTCCAGCAATCGCTGCCGGTGAGTTGGTCCACATTCTCGCAAATAAAATTCAAGCAACAGGCCAAAACGCTCGTTGATTTCAGGAACATGCATTTCTCCCTATTACAAACCCAAACTCATGAATACAACTAAAAGAAAGAAAGAAACTACAAGAAAGAACACTAGAAATACATACTTGTAAATGCCAAAAGAAGTGGTGACCAATAGCGATAAGACTTTTGAGAGAACGTTCCAACAAGAAACGAGCCAACTCAGAGTAATGATAAGGTTCATATTTCAACACCTACCAGTCATCAAATGCGATGAGTTTAACAAAGAGGAACGAGGAAGGAGGAATAAGAAGAGATCAGCAATTCACCTGCACAAGTTGGGGTAAAAAGGCAGCTAGCTGTTCATCGTGTAGCTCTTGCAAGCAGCGAACAGCGTATTTGCGAACTTTCTCATCAGCAAACTTCGCATCCAGTAACTGTCAGGGTAGAACATGAGCGAGAAGGGAAGGTGAAAAATAGAAGGAAATCATGTAAGCAGACCTCAAGAGCATCGACCGGAGACAAAAGAGGACATTCTTCCAGCATGCGATAGGCGTAGCGGACTTGTGTGGGCTCTGTCCATGGCACGCTTTGCATGATTTTAATCAAAGAGCAAGGGTTTAACTCCATACAAAACGCCCGATACTTCCACAGCAGCATTTTGTCAGAGGAAGACAGCTGCAGTAATGGATCTACTCCACATTCATGAGCACAACATGCAACAAGATCTTAAAGCCAAACTTAGATACTTACCTCCAGAAGCAAGTTTCTGTAGTAACTGTTGTTCTTGTTGAGAAGGAATTGGTATGCTATTGAAAGAAGAATGGCTGGAGGGGGAAGGCTGCTGGGGCATGGTGAGCGGCAGGTCATTTGCCAGCAGGTCAGGAAAGGCAACCGGCTCCGGATATGCCGTAAAGTGGAAGTGCAAAACGGCGGCTGTTCTTGAAGTTGAATTGGCCACACAAGTCCCTTTTGGTGTTTGTTATTTGGGTTATGGTTGATATTGGTTCTGAAGGAATGGAAGAAAGGAAAGCAATGAATCAAAAAAGCTACCAATAGGATTAGCGGCGGCGTTTGGCCAGAGACGAGCATAATCATCTCCAGTACACAACGTTTTGTCATAATCAAAGAGTAAGTGGTTGACCCAACCTATTGGTGTTACCGTGTTTCTGCTGTCTTTCCCATTCAATGTAAAGCAAAGACGTGTACCCTGTACATTCATAGTATCAGCAACAAGACAAGAGAGAATAGGACGAGACAGGGGAATATACGCGATAGAGAGAGAACAGAGCAGAGCAGAAGGTGAAGAGAAAAGAACGATGAAGAGAATAGAGGTAGAAAGATAGAGATACCAATGGTAGATCGCAAGTTGGAATGCTGAAACGAAGCCACTGATTCCAAGTAATGCTCTGCACAGTGGAGGGGGTTGCACTAAAGGTGCATTGTTCCGAGCACAAAGCCTTATCACCAAAGTATCTAAATATGACATTAAAAATTCAATGAAGAGCGAGAGAGAGAGAGAGAGAGAGTGGAGAGGGAAGGAGAAGAGATAATTACAGTGCCGCTTCAACGTAATAGGAAATAATGGCGGAGTCTTCTGCATTGGTCGTAACCGAAACGTTGTCAGCGTTACAAACCTTGATTTCGAAGGGTCTCT
Organism: Balamuthia mandrillaris; assembly: GCA_031835245.1. NCBI lineage: Eukaryota > Discosea > Longamoebia > Balamuthiidae > Balamuthia > Balamuthia mandrillaris. The sequence continues at coordinate 115,778 of JAVKOQ010000116.1, read as the reverse complement.
TTAATGCAAACAATGGAAGCGCGCTCTGATAGCGATATACTTTGGCAAAACCCTTTTCTCCTTCTTCGTTGCTCCGTCCATGGCCCGATTTCCTCGCTTTTGAGCTCGTTCGAGCTGATTGCTTGGTGTTGTTACTGTTTTTATCGTTAGAATCGGGTAGTTGGTTATATTGTTGGTTGAGTGCTTCCAAATAGTAACTGGGTGCCTCTTCCAAAACCAGTCCATCGGTAGAGACTACCACCAGAGTGACCTTTTGTCTCCGCTTCAAGCACTCCCTAACATACTCGAGATGTTGCAACCTCAGGTTCTCATGAGGAAGAACGTACTGTCTATAACCACTTATCTTGAGTAAATACTCTCCATCCGCATTTAATTCGTAGCGATGAGCTTTGCGTCGTACTTGTAACAGCACATCCTCAATCTTTTGCTGTGCGATGCAGTCCAACGTTTTGAAGCTTTTGCCATCGGGCAAGTAGACGCGAATGAGAAACTTTTCAGGGAAGTCGGGAGGTAACGGAGCAAATGTCAGCTTGGCATAAACACCGTTGGTTTGAGTAGGAGGAGGGATGCGTGTTTCTTCGTCCAGTTGTTCGTGTTCTTCTTCTCCTTCGTTGCTGGGTTTGCTTTTTCGAGTTTTTTTGCGAGAATGTCGCACAGAAAGTGCTTCGTGCATTCTACTACGAAAGTAAGTAGTCTGATTGTTGTCAGTGCTGTCCCAACACAAAGGCCTGCCTATCAGCGAGCCTATTTGCAGAGATGCTAACTTTTCCTGTATTGGTTTTTGTTCAATAGTTTTGTTCCATGTTCATGCGTGCATGCCAAGCAGCAAGAGAGAGAGGGAGAGAGGAAGGGAGAGAGAGGGAGGGAGATGAAACCTGTTTGCTTTGTCCTCTTTCCACAACGGTAAGTCGTGCGGTGCGATTTTTCTTCAGGCAAAACTGAAAAACAGGAAACTCGTGGCTGTCATAAGCCTTAGGGTGAAAGAAAAAGATCATGTGGAGAGGGAGGGAGGGAGGGAGAGAGAGAGAGAGAGAGAGAGAGAGAGTAACAGAACTTTGAAAAAAGCGTGATAATGTTAAGGATACAGTGGTGTGGTATCTCCATTGAGGTACTGATGCGTTCGGGAAACTTTGATGGCAAATGGAGACTGAAACTCAATGTTTGAGTCATGTGCCGTTCTGGTCACCAGTTCCTTTATTTACCAACCAACAAAACAAAAGGAAAGAACGTAAGCAAGAAGAGGGGCTAGAGAAGAATAGAGAACAAGAACGAAAGAAAGAAAGAACAAGGAACAATAATATAGGAAGAGACAGGAGACCTTGAGTTCTTTAAGGGTAGTGGTAGTATCGCACCGGAGCTGCAAAGAGGATAGAGAAGAAGAGGAAGAGGCACCGCAACGAGGAGGAATAGTTAACTCTATTTCTACTTCTCGTTTCTCTGTTTCTCCGTCTCCCAATGAATTTCGTGGAGATGAGGACAAGAAGGAATACAAATAAGCAGAAGTAGACCTTGTTGCGGAAAGGTCTGTTGCCTCTCTTTCTATCCGCTTTTGGCCACTTTGATGTTCAACCTTGTTGTTCGCTAGTTGTTGTTGTTGCTCCATAGCAATTTCTTTTGTCGGTGATATTGTTACTGTTGCTGCTTTTGCTGTTGTGTTTGCAGTTGCTGATGGCGTTGAAATTGGAGTGCTAGTGGAGGTAGAGCGAAGAAAAGGAGGCTTAGAGGAAGAGGAGGAGGAGCGGTCCGCAGGAGAAGAGTGTTGCAGGAGGCAGTGTATAGTGGCTTGCCCGCTGAGCAATATGGACTCATAGAGAGTCTTGTGGTTGGCAAACCTTGCAAACTCCACCGCCAATATTTCGCCCTATCCAGAGTAAACAAAGAATAAGAACAAAGAAATGAAGAAGGAGGAAGCGAACAAGAACAAGAAGAATTGATAACCACAAGAAGAAGAACAAGCAGAAGAAGAAGAAGAAGAAGAAGAAGAAGAAGAAGAACAAGAAGAAGAAGAAGAACAAGAAGAAGAACAAGAAGAAGAAGAAGAAGAACAAGAAGAAGAAGAAGAAGAACAAGAAGAACAAGAAGAAGAACAAGAACAAGAACAAGAACAAGAACAGCAAGCAGCAACGAACATGAGGCAACTGCAGTTTGAGCAGTTGCTTTTGTTGTGGAGTCAGGTTGGCGAGTTTGACAGAGTGGTTGATCAAGTGCGTCTTGACATGGTCCACCGTTGCTCTCGTCGACAGGGTGAAGCTTTCCTGTGTTCCGTCTTCCGCATACACCACCTGACAAAAACAAAAGAAAAGAACAAATATGAGAAGAGAGAAGAAATAAATCCAAAGAGAAGATGGGGAATGAACCATAAGTTGAAATGTCGGTCGCGTGATATGAAGGGCGGCAGCAGTGGCAGGAGGAGAGCTGGAGAGGGAGGCATTACTGCTTGCCGGTGATTGCTCTGGCCCGTTCTCCATTTTTTTTTTCCTCAAACAAGCAAGCAACGCAACTTTGGTTAGCAAGCGACGCGCGTGGAACCAACGAACGACACAGCCACGGAACAAGTGTGGGGAGAACGATGGTTCTATCTTTTTGCCTCGCGCTCTTCCTCTCTGCCGCTTCTTTCTCTCTCGTTTCCTCTAGCGATCGGAGCACACGTCATACGATCTTGATCTTATGATGACGTCATGTATTAAGGTATTAGATAGGTGTTGACCTAATAGGTGAAAGAGCGAAACTCTTTCATTCTAGAAAAGAAAAGAAAGGAGAAGAGCGAAAGAGAAGAGCGAAGAGAAGCCCTTACGGAACGGCTAAAGCATGTGGAAGAAGAGAAAAGAGATTGAAGGCGTTTCGCAGTCTTCGGTACGTTTGGTTTTTTTTGAAAAACAGAACCATGACTCTATGCGAACCACAAACTAATGTTTTTTGTTTCTTCGCGTACAGATGGTCGGCTTAAAGGCGGTCCTCTTCCAGGCTCAACAGGATCGAAAGCGGTTCAAGGCCACCGGCGTAGCTCCCATTACTGCCAAGGTTTGTCTCACTCCAATGACAAAGGTTTTGTTTCTAACGCGCACACTACTAGGCGAAAAAGGCTGCCAAGGATCCCTGGAAAAAGTCGAACAAAGGCATCGAGGAGAGAGCCAAAAGGGACGTGCTGGCATCCACTACGCCCTCCGAAGCGGAGAAGTTGGACATCAGTCAAGCCAGAATGAGGGAGAAAAGTCGTTTGTATGAACGTTTGGGTTTGTAGTTTCTTCTCTCCCTCACCCTGCTCACCTTCGCTCTCCTTGCTCATTCTATCTTCTCTCTCTCTCTCTCTCTCTCTCTCTCTCTCTCTCTCTCTCGCTCGCTCGCTCGCTTTCTTTGTGACTCTAACTATATCAGAAAATAGCGGCTGGAGAGGACATTACTGACGATGGAAGCAAGAAGAAAGGAGCCAATTTCTTGGTAGACTTTGAAAAGAAAAGCTGGGATAGGGAAGAGAAGGAGGTCACGGAGTCAAAAGAATTCTATTCAAAAGACCTCCAACGAGAACAAGAAAGAAGAGAATGGGAACGTGCGGCACTCAAGGAAATAGATACGGAAGGAATGCAGGAAGCAAAGAAACGGGAGGACTTAAGAGTACTAGATCAGCTGATACAGCAGACAAAAGAAGGAAGAGAGCAACACATGCTGTTGAAAGAGCAGCGCAAGATGAAAAACGCTGAAAGGCTAAGAAAGATCAAAGAACGAGCAGAACAAAAAGGTGAGGAAAAGAAGAACCTGCAAGAGCTGCAGGAAGATCTGGCCCATCAACAAGAGGAAGAAGAACGGCAAGAAAAGCTTCGTTTGGAAAGAGAGGAGCGAGAAAAGAGAAAGATGGAAGAGCGGAAGCGGAGGCAACAAGAAGAGGCGGAAGCACGAGAAAAAGAGAGACGACATAAAGAAGAGGCTGAGCAAAAAGCAAAAATGGAGCAACAACGGCTATCTGCGGAAGCAAACAAGGCTGAGGACAGTGACACTGAAGAGTTTCATTATAGTTACGAAAATGAAACAACCAAAGCACGCCCTCAAGTCAACACAACTGTACCACAACCTACCACTTCCTTTGCACCTTCTACACCCAAACCTGAATCAACGCCAGCAGCACAGGTGTCTCCTTCCTCTTCTTCCGGTCCTACTATCACAAACTACGATGCCAGTAATGCCTATCCTATGCACTATTCATATGATCCTTCTTATGGCTATCCTTACCCTTATCCTTCGTACCATTATGCCCCTTATCCCACACAACCTCCGTCACAATCTTCGCAACCACCTTATTATCCTCCTCCCTCCTACTCTGGACAAATGTCACAGCAGCCCTCCTTTCCATACACACAACCAGCCACGAGCATGGCAGCCTCTTCTGCTTATGCTACCGCTACCTCAACGCCAACCGCTCCCTCCTTCAACTACTACTATGCCCAACAATCTGCCTACTATAACCATGCTTCGCAATCACAGCCACCAGCTGCAACACTGCCTACTACAACTGAGTCTGTGGATGCTTTTCTTGGCAGCATTCGCGCACAGAACAACAACTCGTAGTAGTAACACATTACTTATATTATTATTAACGTTAATAATAATAAAAAAAATGATTCAGAAAATAAATTCCATCCCTTCTTACGACTCGCTCAGCGGCAAGGGTTAGGGTTTTTGTGGGGCAACCCTAAGGCGGCGCAAAGATCAAGCCGATCAATGGGACAACGAAAATAAAGCAAAATTAGTAAAAAGGAAAACAAAAAAACAGACACAAAAAACAACCCACCTCCGGCGTGCCTAATCACGGCTTGTCTTACGACTCGCTATAAGCAACGGTGCCGGCACCAAAGCAACCTTACCGCCTACCGCCCCCTCACAGAGGAGGAGGAGGAGGTGGTAAGTGCTTGTAAAGTGAAAAAGCGGATCAAGATGTTTCGGGCGGCGTTGGCATCTCGATCCGCCTGGTAGCCACACTCGGGTTGAGGGCACCGAAAGGTCTTGTTTCCCCCCAACTGGTGGTGGACTTGGCCGCACTTGCCGCAGGTCTTGGAGGTGTATTCCTCATCGCAGAGGCAGACCGTACAGGACGGAAATTGCTGGGCCTTGTTGAGGAGCCTCTGCCTGAAGCGATAGTGGGACCAGGTGAGCATGGCTCTGGCCGTTCGTGAGCCAATGCGGCGGTGGCCTCGCCGCACCATCTGCTGGCTCCTGAACTCTGGCAGAAGGATGAGGGAGAAGTTCCTGACCAACCAAGACACGAGCTTCTTGTGGAGGTCATCCACCAGGTTGCGGATCCTCTGGCGAAGCCGAGCAGCGGCCCTTCGGAGACGGCGCCGTTGCCTGTGGTTGCCCTTGGTGCCCTTACTCTGCATGCGATCCAGGCGGTGGCACAGCTTGCCTATCTCGTTGATGTCCGCTTTGCCCCACTCGGTGACCTCCCCGCAGCCGTTGTAGGTGGTCATGAATGTGCGCACTCCTGGATCCAAGGCGATGATGCCTGCCTCTCTCCTTCGGTGCTCACGGGCTTGGCTCTCGCCCATGAGCTTCAAAGGCTGAGGCACGCAGAGGTAGTAATGGCCCAGTCGAGTGTCCTTCACCAGACGAACGGCATAGAGCACCTCTGACGGAACTTTGTAGTTCTTGTCCCTCGCTTTGATTCGCGCCTCCCCGAAGAAGAGTTGGCGGATAGAGTTGTTGTGGTTCCACTCCCTGGCTTGGATGCTGAGAGACTGGCTCTTGTCCTTCCTACCACGGAACTTCATCTGGAATCCAGTCGTGCCTCTGCCCGCCGCCAAGCTGCTTTTCACGCCGTTGAAGAAATCATCGACAGCGTCACTGCGAATGTATCGAGGAGTTTCCAACACCCACGCAAGGCTCTTGTCCTCTCCGTTGAAATTGCCGTTATTCAGGAATTTCTCCCTGACTTGTTCCTTCATCTCCTTAAGAGGCATTCCTTTATGTTCACGATGGAACTCCACGGCCTTGTTGTAGGTCCATCGTACTGTGCCGAACCACTTGGCCAGCGTCTTCTTTTGTTCTGAGCGCGGATAAAGGCGGATCTTCTCCACTCGCCCCACTACCGGTTTCTCCTCTCCGTTCTTGCCTTTTTTGGTGAGCTGTACGGCTGGGCGAGACGGAACGAGTCCCTCGATGAGGCCTAACAAGCCTTTCTGGTTTTTCTCCTCTTCTTCCTTCTCCTTCTCCTTCTCCTCTTCCTCTTCCTCCTTCTTCTCCTTCTCCTTCTTCTCCTCCTCCTCCTCCAACACCTTTTCTCCGTTAGGAATGTGCTTGCAGGCGGTGAACCATCCTGAACCACAGGCAAAGGGTTCTTCCAAGCACAAGGCTTCCGGGCGTATTAATCTTCTCCCGATTAAGCTGGAAAACTGGTTCCAAAAGGGCTGGGCGGGTGCAGCCTGCGGCCTTCCACGCTTCTGTGCCCTTGCCTGAGGTGCCGCTGGGGCGTTTTCCGCTCTTCTTTTCCGAGTAGCAGTGGAAGTAGCAGAAGTAGTGGCGCGACCCCCTTCCTTGTGGACCCGACCGAAGTGGATGGCCAACCCGTGAGAGGTAGCAAACTTTTTTCCGCACTGTGGGCAACTTGCCATTCAGGCCAGCTTCCAGCAGCGTTGTGGAAGAGGCGCACAGAGGTTCGTGATGCTGTTCTTTTTTAAACAAAAGAAATCATTAGCGAGAGGTTGGTAACACATTTTTTTTTCCATCATCAAAAAATGTAGTGAGCGAGCAGAGAAAAAAGAACACTACCTTTTCAATCGGAGCAGTGCCCCTGCCTGCGGCTGAACCGCTTCGGTTTCCACCTCTGCCTCCTTCCGCTGGTTTCCTCCTTGTGTAGTAGAAGCGTAGCAATGAGAAATACGGTGGTGCGTGGAGCTTCGTGGATGTGTGTGTCTGTGTGTTTACTTTTGAAAAGAAAGAAATGAAAAGAAAAGAAGAGAAGAAAAGAAAACGAGTAGCAGAAAAGTGTCAAGGCGAATGACGAGTACCAAAAGTTTATTGGCGGCAGCAGCAGCATGAGCATCCATTCCGTACACCCCACCCTACCACTTTGCCTTCAGAGACGTGGGAGAAGGAAGGGTTGTTTTGGCGGGAAACATGCTCATTGGCCCAAAAGACTAATGTCGTGATTTCTTTTTTCGTTGTCCTTAGATCTTATGATCTTTGCGCCGCCTTAGGGGCAACCCTGCCAGGCAAAACTCTTGGGACGACACGATTCTCGAAATCCCTGAATTGAGAAAGTATAAAAAGAATGTTGCAAGAGGTGGGGTTCGAACCCACGAAGCGTTACCGCAGTAGATCTTAAGTCTACCCCCTTTGACCAGCTCGGGCACTCTTGCTTGTTGCACAAATCCCAACTAAATTGGGTTGTCGTTGTGTCTACAGTCAAAACTGTCTTCCCCTCTACGGTCCAATTTTTGGGTTGTCCCTTGTTGTTGTCCTGCAACAAAGCGAGGAGGAGGGACGGACATTTCCTTTCCGTGCTTTTATTATTTTTTTTTTTTTTGGGTTTGTGTGGTTGTGTTGGGGAAAAGAGAGCAGCAAACAACCAAAGACAATCGCGCTGGCCGACTGATAGTTGCGACTATCTGAGAGGTGGAGGAGGAGGTATTTGCGGTGGATATCTTTTTGTTTTTTTTTTGTTCGTAGACAAAAAGAAACGAGAGCATTGAGTGCTTGCCAAAGGCTTCTTCTTTCTCTTTGATGGTTCTCTGAGTTGGTAGGTTTGTGTCCCTCCTTCCTCAATCTGTGCCTTTATTTTTGTTTCTTCCCGTGTTATTTTTCATCTGGAGGCTTGGTTTTTCTCTCTCCCTTTTCGTGATGATCCCTCTGTTCTACGCTACTCCTTTCTTTTTGGTTCCTCATCTTGAACGGTACTGATCATCCTTCTCCTCTACACAAGGCCTCACGCAAGTTCTTCAAAGACAATAAAACGGTGTCGATCGAAGGAAGCGACAACAAGAATAGTGCCGGTGAACTAAAACAACGAAAGATTTTTTTTAAAAAAAACAAAAATCGCGAAATGGAAGAAGAGCTAGAACTACCCCCTGACAATGACTACTTCTACGAGAGTATAGTAGAGGTAGCCATGGGCATCATTGAGGACTGTAAAAAGATCGTAGAGACAGTGAACGGAATCAACACCGAAGATGAGACCAACAACGAGGCTATGAAGGATGCCTTCGTGGAGGCCGCCAAGCGGGTGCCGCAAACCTCGGCCAAGCTGACGGTGATGGTGCACACCTTTGTCAACGAGAACAAGGGTTTCTACCTCAACGACCGGGACTACCTGGACCTCTTTGAGGACCTCAGAACAAGCGCCAAGGCGGTCAAGGACTCTGTCTTTCCTTTGGTGCGATTGGCTACCGTCTCCGTGTGGCGGATAAAGTCGGCTGCCACAACCTCTCGCACTCAACAGCTGTTGGAGACCCATTGCAAGGAAGTGGCACTCGCCATCAAAAAAGTGATAGATGCCTCGGAGGAGCTTAAGATAATGGAGGAAGAGGAAGAGGAAGGTTGGATTGAGGCAGAGGCGGAGGAACTCTCCAAAGCGATCCAAGTCAAAACTGTAACTCTCGCCAAAGTAGGTTCCACTGCCGTCAAGGACCTGGTCACAGCCGCCATTCAGCCCGGTGGAGATGAGACCGCCTTTGTGCAGATCGCCAAGAACGCGTGGAACGCTCTGAAGCAGCTGCTCGACTTTTCTCATGCCCTTCGCATTAAGGAAGAGGAGAACCTCAAGGAAGCCACCTACAATCTACTCTCCGCAGCTAAGGAAAGCTTCCAATTGAGCGGTGCTGCTGCCGCCAGACAGAAAGTTGAAAGCGCGAGGGATCGTGTGGCTCAAGTCCTCCATGATCTCGTGCTCTCCGCTCGCTCCACAAACACCGAAGAAATCGTGCGTGCTCGTCTTCTGGCAGATGAAGAACCAGACACCTCACAGCCTCAATCTCCTCCCTCAGCCAAATCCGCTTCACCCTCACTTTCTCGGCGAGCTCAGGCCCAACAAGGCCTTTCTCCTACCTTAGGCAACGCTAGGCCCGCTTCCACTACAAACCTACCCACCCAACGCCCTTTGTCCTTATCTTCCTCCACTGGATCTCGTATAGGCTCTATGAGAGTATTTGCCAGTTCCCCCTCTTTGGGCTCTCGTCCACAACCACCAGCACCACCATCACAGCTACAGAAACCATTATCACTCTCCAACTCCTCTAATGGCGTACCTACTGTCACTGCTGTCTCCGCTCCAAGCCAAAATGACGAGCAAACAAGTGCCATCGGCACGCTGCGAAAAGGCACGCTGAGAAACAAGCAAAAGTTAACCGCCCAACAAATGGAGCAGCTTCAAGAACTAAAGCAGCATCTGCAGCATCAAGGGCCTCTCAATAGTGGCCATACAATGCGACGCAGGGTCATGCAGACCACCCAGCCACGAGCCCAAAAGAGCGTTGACTTGTCGAGGTACGCAAATGATACCAGTAAGATTGTTATTCTCCAGCGACACATACGGTCTTGGTTGCGAGTCCAAAAGTTCCGCAATTTAGGTACAGTGTACTCTATATTTTTCTAGTCTTCACTTTTGTTTTTTTTTGTTTTTTGTTTTCAGTTTTGCTTTTGCTTTTTGTTTCTCTTTCTACTCACATTCAGCAAATCGAAATTAACTATTTGTAACTTTTCCTCTTTTTCTTTTCCTCTTTTTGTGTTTTAAATGCAGCCCTTGACTTTTTGATCGCACCGGAATCGGAGAGATTGCGGAAGAGAAGTATGGCCTTGTGGGAGATAGTCTCCACAGAAAGGTCGTACGTGGCCAATCTCGAGGATTTGGAGAGGGTAAGACTATTTGCCCCTCCCTCCCTCTCCCCCTTCTCCCTCTGTTGCTTATTTTTTAAATGCTGGCTTTAATCGAACTTCTAAAACTCTGTTTCTGATTTTGCACTATCTTAAAGGCCATTATCTCGCCTTTACGAGGATCTTCACACTCATTTATCACGGAAAGAGAAATAACACAACTATTTTCCAATCTTGAGAGCATTATCGGTCTTAATACACAAATTTTGGAAGCGATGGAAGAACGGATGGACGCTTGGCCTAGCGACTGTCGGTTTGCTGATATTTTCATACAAAAAGTAACAACTGTTCTCCTGCTTTGCTTAGTGCTTGCTTTCCCTCAGTTTTTTCGTTCTAACGATTCGGTAATGAAACCTAGGCCCCTGTGCTCAGATTGTACACCGAATATCTCAACAATTACGAACGTCAAGTGCAAGTACTCACTGAGTTGGAGAAGAAACCTGCTTTTGTTGCTTTCCTAAAGGTAACCTTTCAGCGAATCGCCACTGATGCAGCAGAATAATTGGTGATTGAGTAACTAACGTTGGCTAAACCTCGTTAACGTTTGAAAATTTTTATAGGGCGTTAAATCTAAAATGTCACTTGCTAACTACCTTATTCTTCCTGTGCAAAGACTTCCACGTTATGAGATTTTGCTTGAGGTTTGTTTTGTCTCTTCTGTTCCTTTTCCTCTTTCTCAACTAACTGATTATCTCTCTTCAATTATTTCAGAGCTTGTTGAAGTACACATGCCAAGAACATGTCGATTATGGCAACATTATAGCTGCATTGGACAAAGTGAAAGAACTCAATCTTCACGTGGACAAAAAGAAGAAGGATGAAGACAATCGCCGCAGCATACAATCCATACAAAAGAGCATATCGGGCATTGGCGTAAGACTACTACTGATAAAAACTACTTACTCGAAACTCATCTTCTCTCTCTCTCTCTCTCTCTCAGGCCCTTTATGTGGCGCATCGCAGATTCATAAGAGAGGGCGTGGCAGAAGTGTTATTCCCGAACAGGAAGAAAGAGGACCGCGAGTATTTGTATCTTTTCAGTGACATGCTAGTCGTCACAAGAATGAAAACCAAAGCCAAAGGTGGCACTTTTATGGAGGCACGACCGAAAACCAAGTACAAAGAGTCTCTTCGCTTCAAAGATGGCTATAAACTCGAACCTTCTTCAGGTTAGCTCTCTTATTCTTTCTCTTCTTTCCTTCATTTGATTTTTCGCTAAAACTCTTTTTTTAACCATAAACAGAAAGCAATAGCTTTAAACTGGCGAAGGCAGGGCAACCCCATTCTGCATTTACATTCTTTTTACCTACTGAAAGCAACAGAAACAAATGGGTGCAGGACATTGAAGCTGTGGAAAAGGAGGAGGGGTGGAAGAAGATCCTCTATGATTGAAGATAACCTTGCTTTCTCTTTTCCCTTCTTGTCTGTGTTGAGGCTCACTCGAGCTGACATTACTTTGTTATATCTATCAACCAAAAAGCGACTATTGCGAAATGAGTTTTTCTTTGCCTTGTTCCTTTTGAAATCTCATTTCACTCACTCCACACTTTCCAAAGGGATCTATAAATTAACCATCGTTACTTGGAAGAGTAAAACTTTCTCAAGCGCGAGATCGACAAGTGGTGGAAACATGTTCGTTGAAGTTGGGCAAAGAGAACAAATGAACTTAGCTAGACCAGGTTTCAAGAGAGAGGAGATGGAACGATGAAAGAGGAGGCACGGAAAGCAGGAGAAGCAGAAGAAATAACGAGCGAAGGAAACGAGAGTTGATAATGGAAGATCTGCTTTCGAGCGCCTTACCTGAGTTGGATACAAACGAAATACCCGTCATGGCAGCATCCAATCTTTGGAGAACACCTGACAGTATCGTAGACGATTGTCTTTTTTCTCTCTCGCTCTCTCGCTCTCTCTCTCTCTCTCTCTCTCTCTCTCTTCATATAGCGTTGGTACACGAACTTGCTTTCGGCACTACAGTAAAAGGAGGTCTAGATAGAGCGTTGCACGACCTTCTAGATCTTCTGCGCTTCACTCAAGTCAGGACTTGCGGCAGGTCCGTTGCTTCTCTCTCTCTCTCTTCTCTCTCTCTCTCTCTCTCTCTTGCCTCTTTACTAATGTCGACTCCTTTTTTTTTAAAATCCAGGAAGAACAGCGTTGTTCTGCTTCTTAGCACTATTTTTTCAAGACAATTCCATCCTCTAAGTCGCACGGAACTCAATTTGGGTTAGTTATGCTTTCAAGTTTCCTCTTGTTCTTGTTCTTCTTGTTCTTGTTCTTGTTCTTCTTGTTCTTGTTCTTCTTCTTCTTCTTCTTGTTCTTCTTCTTCTTCTTCTTCTTCTGCTAGTTTTCTTTTCTTTCTTATAATAGTTGATCGGCGCTTACGCCATTTGTTTTTACTGTCAGATTTTTGTTCACGATGTTCTGGAGAAGGATCAAAGGAACTCCTTAGCTGAAGTTTGTGTCAGTGGATGGTCTGGTGGAACAGTTCAAGAACTAGTTGACTTTGTGGAAGTGACGTTTGGTATGAAGGTAACCGCTAATAAGGAGGGCGCAAAGGTTGTGCTTATGTTTGAAGCTCAAGAGCATGCGGAAATGCTTCTATCCAAGAAGAGCATTCGGTATCGAGGAACACAGGTAAACTGGTCGTTGAACCTGCTCATTATGTATTCTGACATGGTGCTTGACTCCCACTAGCTCTCCTTCGAACAAAAACAGGCCTGATGCCAAACATGTGTGTCTAAGCAATGTACCTCCCATGACAACGGTGGAAGGAATTGCTAAGGTCTTTTATTACCAGGACGTTAACCTTTCGTGCGAACAGATCCGCCTGGATCTCGCAGCAGGCAAGGTTGCCATCATTCCTTCTTCTCCTGACGAAGAAAAAATGTTGCTTCAGTTGAAAGAAATAATAATCAGGGGGAACAAGGTAAACGCTTGCTATTTGGTGCGCAACCAGAGGTTTAATGACACTGCTTTACGGTTCGTTTTGCAGGTTTCCATTTCCTTAGAGTCAGCCACTAAGCAGGAAGCTTGCCTCTACCTCCCTGTTCCTATGGATGCCAAAACAATGGTTGACATGTGGTTGAACTGCTTTGGAGTTGAATTGAAAGAGGATGATGTGGAGACTAACGAAAACGCCGAGGCCTTCATAAAGCTGTCCACAAAAGAGTTTAACGAAATTACAGGTCAAACCTTCTTGTTGCGCGGGGAGCAGGTATTGCTATTTCATCAAACCTTGTAATCCAAAATACGTTGCTCACTTTTACGTTAGGTCAAAGTGCTAAAGCGCTCTTCTCTGAGAGTAAAACTACAAATACCCTCTCACCTAAACCTAACTGAAGCAATGCTCTCTGCTGCGGTCATGCAGCACATCGAGCAAGAATCAATTGAGGAATTGTATTATAGTAAAAGAAGGAACGAAGCGTTTCTTCATCTGCGAACTACCGAAGCAAAAGCTAGGTTGCTCCATCTACGTGTGTTATCCCCCTCGAGCGCCCCTTCAATAACCACAGTGAAATCACCCCCACCAGAACAGAAGGTAACAAGCTGGGTTATCCTATTTTTGGTTATGTCACTAACCCTTTGCAAATACAGGAGCCGCTTGCCCGACCTCTCAACCCTTTTACAAGAGCAAGCCTAAAACTTGTGGCAGCTCTCCCTCCCACAATGAACTCGGAAGGAATCAGTGCACTCCAAGCCGTCCTGCTTGCGTCGGACAAGAAAGCATTCATAACCCATCGCAACGGGAAAGTATACGTAGAAATAAGTGACCACAATCTCTATCAACAGCTCCTTACCAAAAAGCATGTTGACGTCCTAGGAATGAAGGTTTGAACCTACATGCATCTTATCACCCGAGCATTCATATTCAAACGCATCTCTCTTCGTTGCAGATCCCAATTTCTCCATTTGAAGGCGAAGTGCCTCACTGGGTGGTTACGCTAGTTCCTTCTTTTCCAGATAAGCCTAAAGGACAAGTATCCACTGCCGTCATACAAGCATTTACCACTGTTAGTCCCGGATCTCGAGTGGGACAAATTGAAATAGGGTCCGACAGTATTAGAGTCCCTGTTTCTAATGAGCAAGCATTCGTTGCTTTGGGCCGTGCGAGAAAGCTTTTTCTGTTTGGTACTGAGGTAAATATAAACAATCCCGCTCTCTATAGAGTGCAACCACTCAATGCTTACTCTCCATTTACAGGTAACTGTTGAAGCAGGGAGACGATTGTCGGACAAGAGGGCGATAAAAACAGAGACGCTGGAGGCCATTCAGATCTACTACTTAAAGAAGAAGCGAGCTGAAATAAAAGCAACCGAAGAGCAATACAACGTAACCATACTCCTTAACACTCCTACCAAGCCCTCCTCACCAAAATCACCGACCCGATCACCATCCTATCCACTCGATAACGATGGAGCATCCAAACTTGGCACCATAAATCTTGGTGGTAGGAAGAGAAATTCCTCGAGTAAGCGAGGCTCCTCCAGAGGCGGTCGGGTCGCTCATTCGTAGATAGCAAGACGACCGCCTTGGTGAGCTGGCGAGACGGCAACAAGATCTCCTACGTTCTTCGAGGAGAAGCCGAGGAGGCGCAGTCCATCCAAGGCTACGCTACCCAGCTACGTAACGAGTTGGTAGTGGACCGGACAGAGTGCATTCCTCCGCAAGACTTTTATCGCCTTTCCCAGGACTTGCAGAAACTGGCCAAAGAGTTCGATGTGAACCTCCAACACTGCCGCGAAACAGGGCAGTTGGCCGTGGCGGGGACCCAAGACGCTGTGGTTGCCTGCCTTGCGAGCATACGCGAGCTCTTGGGCGCGACGGATGGGTTTTTAAGGCTTTCGATGCCTCCAGGAAAGGTCATGTTCTTTAAGGAGTATGCTTTGCCGGAGCTAGTCCGAAGAGGGCAACTAGAGGGCTTGAAGGTGCTGTTTCCGAAACCTGACCAAGTTTGCCTGAAAGGTCCCCGCGACGCCCTAACGGACCTAAACCCAACGTTGCAGCACCTCATCAACGATATTCTTGAGACGAGAAAAGAGGTGAGCGGGGTGAGTGGCCCTCTTGTGCCGGTTCTCGAGGCATTCTTGGTGCAACAGTTACGTGGAAAGGTACCCGCTAGGGTAGTCGTCTTCCGTGACAAATCTGCCGAACACAGCACACCCTCTATTTTCTACAAAAATGAAGAGGAGGAAGAGGAAAAGATTTACGAAGAAGAAGAAGAAGATGACGACGAAGCAGAACAAGGACTGCAAAACATTCGCTATGCGACGGTGCCCAAAAAGGATTTCTGTTATAGAAACAGCCAGCCAATAACCTACTCCAGATTCGGAACTGCTCGCTCAGCGACAGTGACGGCGCTTGTTTATCATCCAATGGGAAGTCAGGCTCACGTGAAGCAGTTGCTGGAGAGCTTAGCTGTTACCAGTTCCTCTATCTCGTTCACCTCTAGAGAACATCCTGCTGTCAAACGATACAACACCTCGCTTTGCGTGAAGCGGCATGCTGTTATGGTCAACAAAAATCTGAAGGGACGCATCGACTTAAGGGGTTTCTCTGCGGAATCAGTTGAGACTGTGGAGAGAGAGATAAGAACTTTTATTGACAAAGGCACCGTGGTAGAAGAAGAGGTCACCCTGACGAAAGAACGCTTCCAGTACCTCAACGCAAAGAGAAAGGAGGAGATTCGCAGCCTCAAAAGCCAACACAACCTGTTCTTCGGCCCAAAAGAGGACAAGTCACGCGAGTTGTTCACCATGAAAGGCTTTCGATCGAATGTGGAGCAAGCTAAAAGAGACATTTTGCGAATGTGCGAGAAACTTCGCTCTCCCAGAGTTATCTCTTTCGACCCCAAGAAAAAGGTGGATAGGAACGACATTAAAGAAGCCAGACGTGAGCTGGAAGACAATTACGACGTGTACATCAATGTTGAGGAAAGCAGAACAAAGGGCTTCACGGTACCCCCTCCTCCTCCACCTCCTCCATGACTTTGAGGGACGTACGACTTATAGGTTTAGCTTATTATGCAGATCACAATACTTGGTACCAACGACAAAATGATAGCAGAAGTAGAAGACGAGATCAAAAAACTCTGCGCAGGACCTATGGTTTGGAAGCCCGAAGACCCCTCCACCTACACCCAGCTTGCTAGGTTAATATGGAAAGAAAAGAAGATCGATCTCTACAAATTCAAAAAGGAATGGAACCTCACGTGGTTGAGACTGGATGACGACAACAAGGCTGTCGAGTTGAGGTCACGCAATCCAGATGATGCAACCGAAGCTGTTCAAGCGTTACAAGCTTTACTGGCAAATACAAGAGTGATATCAGAGCCCTTTGGCTTCACTCCCCCCTATCTTCACAACCTGTTGGAGAACAGACAGGTGTCAACTTTCAATCGACGCTATATGGACATACAAAAGCAGTGCCATGTGGCCTTTGCCCGTCAACACAAGCTCAGAAGTGGAGAGATCTTTTTGCGTGGAACTCCAGACAACGTTAAAACCGCACGACGCGCGCTTCAGGATCTGCTGCAAGACTTGCGCGCCGCTGTTGGCACGAAGACAACACAGGTTATTTATCTCTATTTTCTTCTGAAAGCTAGCTAGCTTTTTTCTGACGAGGTTGCTTTTGTCATTCTTGGTTGCAAAATAGATTCTCACAATTGTGGCAAGGAATTTCACGAAGAATGGTTGGCGGAAGGCGCACAAGTTCTTCAACGAAACTGGCATCTATCTCAACTTCCCGGAGCATGACAAGAATCGAGTGATTGCTGAGCTGACGTATAGGGCTCTCTCTGACCGCACCTGCACCGTTCAAGTCGTGGAGGGCAATCTGCTGAAGGAGCAAGTGGAGTGCATCGTCAACGCTGCCAATAGTAAGCTTAACCATGTAGGCGGCGTTGCTAAGAAGATTGCAGATAAAGCCGGTAATGCTCTCAGGGAGGAATGTGAGCGCCTCATTCAGCAACGCAGCCAAGTTGCGACAGGAGAAGCGGTGGTAACCACTGCAGGGGATCTCCCATCTCCCATCAAAGGGGTGATCCACGCCGTTGCTCCAATTTGGGGAAATGGAGGCGAGAAGGAGCTGCTGCTGTTGCAAAAGGCAGTTACGGCCTCACTCAGAGAGGCGGATGGACAGGGTTGGCAATCTGTTTCGCTCCCCGCTAACGGCTCTGGGATCTATGGCATTCCGGAGGCTCTCTGCGCTGAAACGATAGTGAAGGCTGTATTGACATACCTGACACGTAATACGGCTTCCACCTTGCAGACCATTAGGCTGTGCGACGTAAAGCCGTCCGTGGTGGCCCTCTGGCAAGCCAACCTGCACGAAGAAGCCAAAAACTTGCGACAGACGTGCAAGGTGCGGACTGTGTCCCAGCTGAAAGCTCCTGAAGAACTGGCCTATCAGTGGTCTTGGCGAGAAAATGATGGCACCTTCACCGACTTTGATCCAGACCAGAATTACCAGATTGAAGTGGCCTACAACAAGCAGCAGGGAAGAGGCAAGGTGGAGGTCACAGGCGACCTCCTCAAACAAAAGAACGGGTTCACCTATGAGATCGACTTCGACGCCATGCCCGAGATCAACACAAAGTACCGAGCCAACCCAAGACCCATCAAACGTACCCCCAAGGACGTTGCCAGCCAGTTCGTGTGGGAGGTTGAAACCTCAGCAGGGTGGGAGGCGCTTGGTCCCATGGAACAGCAACAGCTGGAGATTGCTGTGAATCGCAACTTTACTGAGGTTCTTTTCAGTTGGCACGCGGTGCAATGTAAAGCCATCTTTGCTCATAACATCATTGATGCCAGCGGCACCCGTTATCGTATGCGGCGGAGGGCACGCAACCTGGAACAGGAACTGCTGGATTACATTGAGGCCAGCAGTGGTGATAGAGCTAAAGACGATGGCACTCAAACGCCACGCCTCCAGGCGGAAGAACGGGTAAAGATGGTGCCGGTGGAACTCATTGGGCTCAAAACGGAACTCTCCAAAGGGCTAAGCAAATTCGAAACATTGCTGCAAAAGCAACGCTCGACCACTCAACTCGAGCTGCCAGGAGAGCTCACCAACGCCCACCTTGAGGAACTTGAGAGAACTGCCCAGAGATTCTTCGTGACAATAAGCGTTTGCAAGAAGTTGGATGGTTCTCCCGCGCTTCAGCTCGAAGGCCCCAAAAGCACCCTCCAACAGGCCAAATCCGAAATAACCCCTCTGGTCTACAAGGCCATCGGATCCCACAGGGTAGCATTCCCACGACAATGGGAGCCACAAACCCAAACCTGTGTGCTGGTCCCCATCCAGCCGACTGGTGAGGAGTGGCAGCAAGTGGAGAAACAAATGAAGATCACGATGCCGACGGTCTCCATCCGCAGCGTTGAGCGAGTGCAAAACAAATGGCTGTGGGAGAAATACGCCAACTGCAAGGCCATCTCCGTTCTTATTCTTAAGAACGGAGGGGATGCCAACGAGTGCCTTCTCTTCCATGGTACACGCACTGCCCATCCCTCTTGCATTTACAACGGACAGGAGGGCTTCGATATGCGCGTTTCCGGTCGTCAGGGCTTATGGGGTCTGGCCAATTACTTTGCTCTCAACGCAAGCTACTCCCACGACTATGCCCACACCACCAGCGATAATCTCAAACAGATGTTCCTCGTCAAGGTGTTGGTAGGTGACAACGTTGAGCTACAGAGCAACCGGGCTCTCACCAAACCGCCACAAAAAAGTACCTCTAACTCGCTTGGCTTTGTGGAGGACTATGACAGCGTCTCTGGCCACACGAACGGTAGCAAGGTCTTCATGATTTACACTCTTAACCACGCCTACCCTGACTACCTCATCACTTATACACTCCCTTAGCCACGGAAGGATGCATTCCTACTCAACTACGAGTTCGTTTAACTCCTTGTTTTTGTCGTATGAATAAAACGTTTATACATTGAATGCCTTATCTTATTTTTAGTTTAGGGAAGAAGAAGAGGAGAGAGAGGAGAGTAAATGAGATAAGCACATCATTTGGGAATGTTACGAATGACCATACTGGAATCAAGTTGGGTGAGGGAGGGAAGTGCACGTATAACTTTAGGCCTGTATTGGGTGTCCTGGGCCAGCGGGTTGCCATGCAAGTAGACTGTCTCCAGCTCCTTCAAGCATACCAACGATTCCACTTCCTCAAAGCTCTCCAATTGGTTGTTGTTCATCTTTTTGGAGAACGAAGAGACGAGGAGAGAGAGAGAGAGAGAGAGAGAGAGATTTAGCTCAAATTAGGGACGCCAGGAGGAAAAGCTCATAAAACCATACCCAAAGCTCTTGGAGTGAGGAGAGGTGAGTCACGTTCTCAAGACGAGCAATCCGGTTCGACGAAATATCTAAAATCTGCAACGAGGTCTGTGGAATAACACATTGGAATCACCGCCAAGTAAAGTAAGAAGTAGTCAGATAAAGAATAACCAAAATACAAGAAGAAAAAAAAAAGAGAAAGTCGCCATCAGGGTTGCTTGTATTTCAGCACGCAAAGCTCAGGTCTCAAAGATTAAAGAGAGCATCTTCTGGCGAGAGAGAGGGAGAAAGGGAGAGATCAAATAGAATAGGCACCAAAGTTTCAAGGCCCTGTATAGTAGCGATACCGTTATGGCTGAGATAAAGCTCCTCTAGGTTAATGAGCGTTTCAAAACCGGAAAGCTCTGTAAGCCTATTGCTCTGAGATTGGTACCGCGGAGTTAGGTGAAACGATTTACAGCAAACATTTTAAAAAAAAATTCACCTGCAGACTCAACTTCTTTAAACTGGTGAGGTGTTGCAATCCCTAAAGCCATAAATGAAAGGGAGAGCATGAGTTTCTAGAAACGGAAGAGGAGCAAAGAAAAACAAGCATAGGTGCAGCTGGAGGTACCTCCACACGGGTTATCTTGTTGGAGCCTAACCACAAATTCTCCAGTTGCACCAAGCTATCCAGCCCCTCTATTTTCTAGGGTTGATGGTCAGCGACAAGGGAATGGGGATAGGATAGAGGAAAAGGAAGCGAGAACAGAAGAAAGGGGAGGGTAAAGGCTCACCCTGATTCTGTTCGAACCTAGCTCAAGGGTGGTGAGAGTGGTGAGGGAGGAGAGGCCCTCTATCTTGCTGATCTTGCAGCTGATGAGGTACAGCTCTTTAAGGCATGGCAACTGATCGTGCTGCAGGTTTTCGATGCAGCGCAATGGGTTGAACGAAAGGTCCAAATGCCTGTTTTATATGACAGAAGGAGAAAAAGCCAGCATAAGAAGAAGAAGAAGAAGAAGAAGAAGAAGAAGAAGAAGAACAAGAAGAAGAAGAATAAGAAGAAGAACAAGAACAAGAACAAGAACAAGAAGAAGAAGAAGAAGAAGAAGAAGAAGAAGAAGAAGAAGAAGAAGAACAAGAACAAGAAGAAGAAGAAGAAGAAGAAGAAGAAAAAGAAGAAGAAGAAGAAGAAGAAGAAGAAGAACAAGAACAAGAACAAGAAGAAGAACAAGAACAAGAACAAGAAGAAGAAGAAGAGAAGAAGGAGAAGAAGAAGCAGAAGAGTACGAACGTAAGGTTGGGCAAGTCAAGGTTCTCAATCTTTTGGATTTGGTTATCATAGAGCTCCAGCTCGCGCAGGTTTTTGAGGTGGGACAGGTTCTCTATCTTTTGGATGAGGTTCTGACGAAGGCCAAGCACCTCCAGGTGGGTCAGGGCGTCCAACCTCTCGATCCTCTCGATGCGGTTGTGCGTGAGGAAGAGCTCCCGCAAGGAAGGGCGAAGGGTGTAGCCCTCCCCAATGGCCCCCGGCTTGTTGGACCTGTCCAGTATTGCCTCCTCCAGCCCGTCCTCTCTTTCCCGCTGGGCCGCGTGTTTCGTTCCTTCCATCCTCTGCTTGCTTCTTTCTGCTGCTACTTCTTTTTCTGCCCTCTGATTGATCGAGATCACTGTATTACTCGCCTTTTATGGTAAGTACACCTGTTGCTTTGATTTTTGATTGGTGGCTTTGAAAATTTCTTTTCCAGATCAAACCATGCAGGTGCTACCCAAGCAGAAAAGGGAGGTTTCTGCCAACCTCTTGGGTGGGGTAGGGTGCGTCGGTGAGTTTGGGCTGGCGAGTTTGCACGCTACGGAAGGGAGGCGATTGATGGCCGTGCGAAAGCAGCTGCACCATAGCAACAAGGCATTCGCAACCTGCGGAAGCATTCAGAACTCACCCAAGAGATAGGCAAAACCAAAGAATTCCTGATAGCGGGGTGAATGCTCAAACTTAAACCAAAAAACAAAACTAAACAACAAAACAAACACAAAAAAAAAAACACACTCCAACAAGATAAGCAAGGAAGAGATGCAAGGGCACGAGACCGAGATGCCTTTCACCTACCTATGCAGAACCCAATCCGACGAGGAGAACACACGCGCCCTCATATACCGCGCTAGCATGGCTACCTCTGTGGAGATGTTGGAGGAGATGTTGGGGAGGCTGACTTCGACCCCAAAAGAATGTTTGCAATTCGCGGACACCTTCCTCGACTTTGAGGATCATAAACTTCTCTCACCCGTTGGCCTGGGGTCGTTGGCTGCGACGTCGTCTTGTGAACGGTGGGGTGCCCTCTTGGCAACTTCGTTCTTGCAAAGAACTTACTTCGGTGCCTATCCGTTATACGGACGTCGAAGGAGAGCAAGCCATTCTTGCAGAACTCTTTCCTGACCGTACCACTCGACCCCAAACGCTCTTGGATTCGGTACGTGCATTTGTTGCAGCTAAACTGGTTTGCCGGCCCAGACCAAAGTGTTGGTGCAGCTACAACAGCTAAGGCCGGACCTCTACCAGAAACTCTCTCAAGGCAACGTCGCGCCCTCCTCTGTTTTGCTTGGGCTCGGCTGAGTTGCCCAGCGGCATCCACATGGACATTCCATCGGAGGTAGAGTGCGTTGCTCGGAAGGAAGCAGAACATGAAGCCGAAGCTGAAGCGGAAGCCCAGGAGGCGGGAAAGACGAGGGGGGAGGACAAGAAGAACCAAGGTGTTAAGACAAGGGGCTTCATGTACCATTAATGTATATAATAGTTGCAGCAACAATAAACAATTAATAATAAAAAAGAAGGAAGCAAGAGAGAAGGAAGGAGAAGAGAGACGTGGTGGTGGTGGTGGAGGACACCCATTGGGTTGAAAATGGCGCAAGTCACGCTGCGCTTCCAGGTGGGCAAGAAGTTCGTGGTGGTCACCTTCCCCAACTTTGACGCGGACTTCCCTGGGGAGGACGGCAACGATGGCATGAAGAGCATGTTCGTGGAGGAGGGCCTGAGGGACGTGCCTTGCTACCTCCACCTGCCCATCCTCTCCGCCCTGCACTACCTGAAGAAGGAGGAGTGCGGGGAGTGTCCTCCTGCCCTCAGCACTTTTCTCTACAGCGAGAAGGCCTCCATGCACCACATCAACGAGTGGAATCTCGTCTTTCGTCACAGAAACTTTGGCACCAAGGTTCACTTCTTGCTCTTATTCTTGTTCTTCTTCTTTCTTCGTTCTTCGTTGTTCTTTCTTCGTTCTTCTCTTTCTTGTTCTTCTTTCTTCTTTCTTCTTCTTCTTCACTTGATTTATTTGCTGCTTGCATCATCCACAAAAACAAACAGCAGGAAAAGCCGACAGAAGAACAGCTGGAAATGAAACGGATGGCACGATGGCACATGACAGCGGCGAGAACCGCAAAAGGGCGCGCCCTGCTGCTCAAGATGGAGGAGGTCTGCGTGAAACAGCTGGTCCTCCTGCAAACAAGAGTGGAGTCAGAGCTGGCCGCTCTGCAAGAGAAACAAGCAGAAGAGATGGCTCGTTTGTCTTTGCAGGGCGGTGGAGGAGCAAGAGAAGGAGGAGAAGGGGGAGAAGGGGGAGATAGGGAGAATGTGATATCGGGCTTGGTGGCCAAACACATTGCGGAGATGGAGGTGGTTGAAAACAGGGCAAACCTGGAGTTGCAGCAGTTGCTGTGCAAGCAGAAGCTAAAGTACTGCGAAATATTGGAGAGCTTTGCAGCTGCTGAGAAGGACAGACGGTCTTCTTCTTCTGCTTCTTCTACCAACAGCACCAATGCGGCTTTGGTGGAGCAGATGGTGGCTTCGCTTAAGGAAATCACCGCTTCCTCTTCCTCTTCACAAGGTGGAGGAGGCAGTAAAAGATTGTTAGGTGGCAAGAACAAAAACAGAAACAACAATGCAAAC
Organism: Balamuthia mandrillaris; assembly: GCA_031835245.1. Taxonomy (NCBI): domain Eukaryota; phylum Discosea; order Longamoebia; family Balamuthiidae; genus Balamuthia; species Balamuthia mandrillaris. The sequence continues at coordinate 92,731 of JAVKOQ010000116.1, read as the reverse complement.
AAAGCACCATCATCCACAAGAAAAACAGCAGCAGCTGAAACAAGTGGCATTCAAGAATTGTTGCGTGGAAAGTCAGCATCTTCACCTCAGAAGAAATCGTCCGGTTCTCAAAAGCACAAACAACAACAGCTTTCGCAACCACAGCAGCAAGAGAGCAATAACGAAGGAAACGCTCCCGCTGCGGAAGCCTCCACAAGATCAAACGATGGAACCAAAGCTGTCATCGCCGATTCAACCCAGAATAGTGGCAAAACTTTTGCCTCTGTTTCTTCTTCTGCCTCTTCTTCGAGTTGGGATCTGAGCAAGCGACTTGGGTACTTCTTTATTTTATCCACGTGCTTTCTTTAGCCCTTGCTGATCATTTTCTTTTTGGCTTCTGCGTCTTGTTCTTCTTATGCTGCTTTCTTTATAGAAGCAAAACAGATTTACAGCGGTCAATGGACAGTGTGCGGACTACACCTCCAATTTGGGAGACGTTCACAGTGTTGGTGGGACGGCGCATGAAATCTTTGCATAACGTACGGTTGGGCTCGGGCGACACTCTCCAGTTTTGCTATGTCAACGCTTTGACGTTGTCGGACAGCAGGGGCAGCAGCTTTCGCGGCCACGAAAATGAGTTTCTGGCCAGAGAAAAGAAGGAACGGGCAGAGGGAATGGGTCAGCGAGCGCTCTCTATGAGGCGTTTGTACTCTCACGCCCTTCATGCCGTAGTACTTTTGGTCGACAAACATTTGAACTATTCCTCGCCTCTGAACAAAGGTTTCTCTCTCTGCTCATCTTTAAGAAGTGTGCGATTGGCTGACGGTGAAGTTAAAACGTTCAGAGTTCATTCAAGCGTGCCTATCAGCCCCGGAGTTTCATTTTGGAGACATTCACCAGCAGTTGCAAGAAGTGAGGCATGCTATGCAAGGAACTCCCCTCTCTCCTGGTAACATCGCCCTCTTCTGTTCTCCCATCCTGTCTCTACTCGTGTCTATTTTCTCTCCTTCTCTCTCCCTCTCTTACATAACACAATAGGAGATTGTTTCGTCACAAAGCATTCGAATTTGGAGCAAGTACATGTGGTATTCCATCTAGTTGCAGACTCTAGCACCAACACCAACATCTCCGACGAAGGCAAGAACCCACTTCTAACCGGCCTTCATAACATCCTATTGACTGCATCTCGTTACGACGTGGCGACGCTCTCGCTTCCTATCTTCCTTCAAAGTGCATCGCAACCCTCCCCACAAATGCTATCTCCTCCTCCTTCTTCCTCGTCTGCTTCCTCGCCGTCTTCCTCTTTCTCTTCTCTCTCCGCAAAGTCACCATGGAGCAACATGCACCCACGGGACGTGCAACTGCTGAAAGGGGCCACCTCTGTGGTGAAGTTGGTGCGAACGTTCCTCGTGGAGAACGCATTGGCGGAAGGGGAGGACTCTGCGTTGCGCACCATACAGTTCGTGTGCGGCGATGCTGCTTTCCTGCCTCACTGCCAGTCCATCCTCGCTTCCATCTTTCACATCGTCCCCTCTTCCTCCTCCTAAGTACTTACTTGTAGTAAAGCTTGCCTGCCAGAGCACGCACGATTGATAGCCATGATGATGTTTGCGTGCGCCGCTTTGCCTAGCGAGCGAGCAAGCAGCAAGCAGCAGCAGCAGCAAGCAGCAAGCAAGCAAGCAAGCAACAGCAGCAACAAGCAAGCAAGCACAGCAGAAGGCAAGCAAGCAAGCGCCACCAAAGCAAGCAGCAAAAAAAGGGAATTGTTGGCAGTGTGCGCTGCCAGGCCAACAATTCGTGTCGTCCCGACTAAAGATGGCTGTTTTCACTCAAAAAAAAAAAAGCAGAGGCAGAGGCAGCAGACCCAGCAGTGTTGTTATTTGCAGCGAGAGAGGAGGAGTCGTAGCGGGGCGTGTTAAACTACTACCACTACTCCACCACCATGTTGTTGTGGAAGAAAAACAAGGAAGGGCAAGGCAATGAGCACGAGCAGCAACAGAAAGCAGAGCAGGAAGGAGCAGCAGCGGCCGCCATGGAAGAGGAGGAAGTAAAGGACAGTGCTGCTTCCTCTCTTCCGACCAGAGAAGAAAACCACAGTGAACGACAAGAGGGAACGGCGGAACAACCAGTACCCTCCCAGGATGAGCTCAGGAGGCGCCGTTTGGCTCGCTTTGGAGCTGTTCCAGCGGCGGCAGAGCCTTCCACTACCCCTGCTACTTCTTCCAGTTCCACTTCCTCTTCTTCCTCTTTGTCAGGGATGATGGATGTGATGCCAACAACAATAAGGACAGAGGAAGGTGGCTCCTCAACGCTGAGACCAACACCTTCACAGGCCATGGACATAGAGCAGCAACGCCAAACTCCTAGCTCCGCTGCTGCGGCCACAGAGATGCCCACCTCTCCCCTTTCTATCTCTCCTATTAATCCTTCTGCAAAGGTTCGATTCCCTTCTCTCTCTTTTCTCTTTTTTCGTTACACTTTTTCTTCTCTCTCTCTCTCTCTCTCTCTCTCTCTCTTCTTCACTTTTTACTCTTTTAAATGGCCTCTTTGGTTGACCCCTACTTCTAGTCTTCAGGCCAACAGGCATGGGAGAACTCCTTCCTAAAGAGGGTGCTTGCTGTCACGTTAAGTTCTGCCGAAGCAGCGGAGAAAGAGGGTGCGGTGGTCTATCTGTCCAACCTCGCGAAAGAGCTCGAACAAGAACAGGGTGAGCAAATGATGGAGGAACAAGGAGCATTGGGCGAGGGAACTATGTTGCTCAGCAAAGACCTTACCGAACGGATCATAGTGGATTGTCTGTCCTCTCCCTCTGATCCATGCAAAGGCCAAAACCATCTCGACTTCCTCATAGCGTGCTATAACAGAGCGCACGAAGAAGGAGAAAAGGCTACCATCAAGAAAAATGCAGCTCGCAGCCAAACTGTACAACATGTGAAAAACATTCTCATCTCTTATGCTTCATTGCTGCTGCTTTGGCCTGAAACTTGGCCTCATTCTATCGAGTATTGTTTCTTCTTCCTCCCTTCTTCGTTCTTGTTTCTTCTTTCTTTCTTCTTCCGCTGCTTCTGCTTCTCCCCCTCCTCCTCTGTTGTGTGTTAAAAAGAGCTGACTGTCATTTAACAAATCATAAAGCTATCGGGAAGATATGGCCAAACTATTTCTATCCAACATGGAATTAGATCCAGAAAACATCCACTCGGTCTCTCCCGAGTTTCTTGAGCAATTCATTGCGCACTTGACAGAAGAAGAACTGTCTGAGGTTTGTACACTGTTCCAGCTCTTGTAATTACCTTTGTTGTTTTGTTTTAATGCCTGTTTTGTTTTCACTCGGAAGCTATTTGTGCCGCTGTTGGATGAACTTTCTTATAAGCTGAAAGCTTTTAACTTGCTGAGCATGTTTGCTACCTTGTTTAGAGTCGCCATCTCCTTGACTCAACACAAACGCATTGCTGCTTTAGCAGTCAGCCTGCCTTTATGGGTCCCATCTACAAATCCAACAGGCCGTGAGATCGAGACCAACTCTTTCCTTGGTCCCTTCTTCCGTCTCGCTTCCAGTACTCCCGACGTAATGCCGCTTTCCCCTTTTCACTCGGTGTTTATCATTTTGAATTTGCTGACTTTTTTTTTCCAAAGATGGTAGTGGCGGATCACTATTTTTCAGCACCTTCCCAGCTCAGTCAGCTCAACATCAATACAGCTCATAACTCCATTCGTAACGCTTTACTTACCAGCCAGGTTCTCTCTTTCTCTTCATGTCTTTCCGTTTTTGCCTTCTCTGACATTGCTTTTTTTTCTTTGCAGCGAATGTGCTGTCAAGTAATAAAGCAGTTGCTCAAAGCATCACCAAACTGTAGAGAGAAAGTGTTAGAATGGTTTGCAGCTGTTGCCAACTTTAATATTGAGCGAACACGCATTCAGGTTGATAGACGGAAAGTGTCTACTGACGGATTTCTGCTGAACACAGCGGCTGTGCTGCTGGAATTGTGCGTGCCGTTCATGGATCGGTCTTCCCCCAAGCTGAAAATGATTGATCCTGGCTACTTGCTCGTAACCGACAGGTTAAATGTGAGCGAGGATACGAAGCTCGCTGCCACCAGCGAAGACGTCCGACAGTTGAAAGAAGCGAAACGGAGCAGCACCCAAGCTCCAGGCTTTATCAGCGAGTGCTTTTTCTTGACGTTGCGATGCATGCACATCGGATTCTTGAAGGCTTGCGCTCGTTATGGCGTGCTAATGCGGGCACTCTACGAGCAACAAAGCGCTCGAGATGCTCTCATTGCCCAGCGCAGCGAATGGGTCACTGTGAGTTGCTTCTATATTACTTTTCCTGCTATATTAATACTTTTGCTAACTATCTTATTTTTATCTTTACTATACAGTCGGTGCAGATTGCTGCAAATGAAGCACTGCTCGAAAAGATCAGAGTACGTGGCTGCAATGATTTTTTTTAAAATCGCCACGTTGTCAAATCACTAATCCATTCATTTTATTACTACATAGAACCAAATCGAGGAAATTAACAGAGATCGGCTGTGTATGGAGGCTCAACTCTTCGAGCCAACATTCCTTGGTCGTACCACTGACTTTTATCTGCTTGTATGCATGTGGCTGGTCCAACTGGTAGATCCCGAAGGCAAAGGGCTTCCTCTCCCAGAAAGTCCTCCTCCGGAAGCTTCTGCCTTACCAGAGCATTGTGTAGAAGATGTGCTTGAATATTTTCTCTTTTTAGCAAGGTACTCTTCCATCATTTTCATCCTCTGTTTCGTATGGTTCCGCAAACCTCATTTTATCCACCATGTGCGTCACAGATTTTCGCCACGTACGTTGGAGGAGACAAGAGTCGACGACTTGTTAAACCTCTGTGTATATTTGCTGGCCAGTCCCTCCCACGCCAAGAACCCATACCTTCGTTCCAAAATAGTGGAAACGCTCAATGCATTGACGCCTAAACAGGCACAATACAAGTTCCCTTGTTTCGAACGAAACGTTCTTGCATGTAAAAACCTCGCTCCTGCACTCATGCGGTTTTATGTAGAGATTGAATTCGTTGAAAGTACGACTTTTCCATTTTCTTTTTCAACAAAATTTTTGCGCTAACTCTTGGATCTGCATGTCAATTATAGGAAGCAGCAATTTTTATGATAAGTTCAATGTTCGTTATTACATTGCCGCTCTAATGAAGTTCCTTTGGAAGCTGCCAGAACACCACGCTGCCATCGAAGTGTTCAGCTTGTTCGTGCCCTCTTTCTCTCCTCCCTCTCTTACTCTCTCTCTCTCTCTCTATTTGCTTGCTGTTAACTATAACTCCTGCAACAGAGATAAGGACTCCTTCTTGCGGTTCGTCAATATGTTGATCAACGATTCCATTTACTTGTTAGACGAGTCGCTGGCTAAACTCACCGAAATACGTAACTACGAACTGGAAATGGCAAACCAAGCTCAATGGCATGCCCAAGATCCAGTACGTCTCAACAAGCAATTGGCCGCTTTCTGACCGTTTTATCTAACCACCAAACATCAAAAAACAAAACAAAACAAATTCGCTTTTGAACAGGTGACCAGGAGGGAGCGAGAGATGCACTTGAATCGTTTGGAACGGCAAGTTCGCACCTACTTACTGTTGGGAAATGAAACCATCAACATGATGCATTACCTGAGCAAAGACATCGTGGCTCCTTTCCTCGTTCCGGAGCTGGTAGATCGGCTGGCCTCCATGCTCAATTACTTCTTAGAGCACTTGGCAGGACCAAAGTGCACCAACCTCAAAGTCTCTCAGCCCGAAAAATATAACTTCAAGCCTAAGCAGCTGCTCGGAAAGATTACTGACATATACACCCACTTTGCTGTTCATCCAACGTCAGAGTTTCCTGAGGCGGTAGCTCGCGATGGCAGATCCTACAGCGACGAGATATTTACAAGGGCGGCTGCTTTGCTTATAAGAGAGAACATCAGACAAGAGGTACAGTTTTATATATAAATCGTCGTTTGGGTGAGTTTGCTGTGCTTAGGCTTGATTGTGTTTTCTTTTATTTGTAGGAGATTATCGCGCGATTCGAACAATTTGCACAAAGAGCGCGCGAGTGTGCGGCTAGCGCGCAGAACACAGAGGACATGTTGGGAGAAATTCCAGATGAGTTTTTGGGTGCGCCTTCCTGCCCCCTTTCCGCTCTATTATTCTGTTGTTCACCATCTTTCTCCTTCATTCTCTTAGACCCAATCATGCAAGAACTGATGAAGGACCCAGTGATCTTGCCTACTTCTGGCAAGACGATGGACCGAGCTATCATATCACGCCATCTTCTCAGTGATAACAAAGATCCGTTCAACCGAATGCACCTCACTGTTCCTTTGTGGAAATGCTACAGCCCGACACGGAGCTCAAACAGAAGATAGACGCTTGGCTGAAGGAAAGGCTTGGCAATCACGCGGACGGTGCTGGTAGTAGCAGCAGCTGAACCCTTCCAAAATAGATGGGGCTAAAATCAACGCTGTCGTAAATCGTTGTAGTTGTTGGTTCATTATTATTGTACAAGCATAAGTTCAAACTTTTCGTCTAACACACTGAACAAAAAGAGGATGGGAAAGTTCCTGCCCTTGTCGACGATGAAGTCGCGCAGTTGACGGATGTTGCTGCTGTAGCGAGGATATTTTTGGATGAGAGGGTGCATGTTGTAGTGAGTGCTCAGCTTGTCTGCAGCTTGCTCCCCACTGCCATCAAGGGAGCTGGCGCCACTACCGCCCGCCACTATCTCTTTGATGACGTGAAAGGGCAGCTCCAACGCCAACACCTTCACGCTCTCCAGGTTCAAGCTGTTGAGCAAGTACCGGTTCTTGCAAATGGCCCTATTGGCTTCTGTTCGTATCCTGGTCTTTTTCTTGGCGGAGATAGTGTCGTTGAGGAAGACCACGTCAAGGCTTCCTTTGTGTTGCTGTTTTGTGGCAGGAGCAGCAGGTTGATGGCTGCTTATCTGGGGTGGCAGTTCGCTGGGTTTTGTGGTGGTTGTAGTCGGCAATGCAACGCTGGACAGGGCGGAGCGTTTGCCACGCAGCTGTGCTACCAGAAAGTCCGCTAGTTCAGACCTATGTAATTCTGATGGATTAAAAGTCACACAAGTGAGTAAACCCACAAATGAAAGTTCTTGCGAGAATGCGGGGATGGGGTGGGCTAGAGGCTACCGAAGCGCCCATCCACTTTCCCATCGGCGCGTCCCCATATGGCTCCATCGGGCAACGCTACGCAACAAGGTTCCGTAGAAGAATGTTGGGCGCTCCATTTATGTCTCGATCCAGTCGTATCCCACAGTCCCTATGCCCGCACTCGGAGATCCGCTCTCTCTGGTTCGAAGTTTTCTCTTGCGGCGGCTTGGTGGTGAGCGGTCGATTTTGGACTGCAAGACATCAGCATGCTCTCCAAGACGGATGCGGCCAAAGTCGTTGCGCCCGAACTCTCTCACTGCCCTTTCGGTGGGACTGTATCCACATAGGAAGGTACGAACCCCTGGTGTGCTTGACATGGGGATTTCGTGTCCGCCTCCGCCGTGGTGTTTTTTTGTTGGCCTCGTTGGTTTGTTTCCACAGAGCACTCTTGTGGAGCTCGTCGGGGTAGATGAAGCCCCTTCCACCAGTGGACGTATTGGCCAAGGATCTTCATGGATTCGGTGCGATGGTCCTTTTTGCGTTTGTACTTGATGGAGAAGCGCCGAATATGACCCTGGTCCTTGAGGTCCAGCAGGTGAGGTAGTTGCTGTGGAGCTGCTTCACCGTCTCGTGCTTGATGGAGTAGGGCACCTTCTTCAAGAAATCAAATGTGATCCTGGGTTTAACCACGCAGACACCCTGCATCTGACTCAATTTCCACATCACCCTCTTCTTCTTTTTCTTCTCCTTCTCCCTTCTCTCTTTCTCCTTGCACTCTCTGAGGGTGGTGTTCCAGACCTTCCTCGCCTCTCCGAACCAGCGGTTGAGGATCTGGGCAGTAGTAGTAGTAGTGCTAGTAGGAGTGGTTTGTGACATGTAGGGACTGTGGGATACGGCTGGAAGGAACAGAGCGGTTGCTTAAATAGTTTTCACACAGCCCCGACAACCAAGTATTTGGTGTCATAGGCCGTGGAAACTCCGAGGGAACCCATGGGGCTTGTATGGTAGTTTGGGAAATAAAACAGAAAAACGACTTACCTGTCTCCACATTGCTCATTACATTCTTTACTTTTAACCGCTCTTCCGAATCATAGCTACGATCCTGTCGTTATTCAAGCCACATGAGATCTATGACACCGTCAAGAGAAGAGTGAGGGCAAATACGACCTTAAGGTTTACCATCCATGGAATGCCCGCCTGCTTACAAAAAATGTACATTTCGCCTAACGATTTCTTTGGAGGGTGCATGTACTCCGCCTGTTTTTCGTTGTTTGTGTTAAACATGGAGAGACGAGAGGAGATCGAGGAGGAGAGAATTGACCTTGATGTCTCTCGACCAAAGCTCGGTTGCAATGCTGATCCTCTCCTCCACCATGTTACGTCCAACAGAACACACAAATACTTCCGTTTCGCAGTTGCGCAGCCTGTAGCCCTCTTTCTTGGATTTCCTTTGCTCATGCATTATCACAGTATTGATGATCTTAGCGATGGCGATGTTGACACCAACGGCCGCCATGGAGGGTTTGGTAGAATGTGGAGACCGGAACTTGGCTACAAGCTCGTCATATCTGCCACCAGCAGCAATCACATCACTGTTGCTGTTTTGCAAGACAGCATGAAATATGATGCCATCATAAAAGGCCCAGTTGTGCACCAGCCCGACATCCAACACAACCTTAGGCAGCATGTTGAAAGATTGTAGATAGCGCGTCAGAACTTTTAGATCGTTTACGCCTTCCATCCCTCTCTTTTGCCGGCGAAGGAGCCTTCCCAATTTTCGCAACGTTGTTTCCATGTCGCCTGCAAAAAGTACAGTGCCATCCATCAGTTAGGTCAATTCCAATTGTCCTTTCTATACGTGACAACACGAACCTCTCATATTTACAAACTGGGCTAAGGCTTCAACAGCTTTTTGTGTAACCCCTTCCAGCCGGAGCAAAGATTTGGCAATGCCAGCCCAAGATTTTTGCTCTTTTCCTTTGGAGAAAGATATGGAAGTGGTACCCGCTGCTACATTGGCTTGGTTTCTTGGCCCTTTCTTCCGCCACAACTGTTCTATAGCAGAACAAACTTTGGCATAGGTGTTTGTAGGGAACTCGCATACCTCCAAAACAGCCTCGAATATTTTTTGGTGATTTAACTAGGAATAGAATTGTTGGTAAGAGAGGACAGAAAAAAGAAAAAAGAAAAAAGAAAATAAGAAAAAAGAAAAAAGAAAATAAGAATATAAGAAAATAAAAAAAGTACCCGAATGATGAAAGGGCCAAGCGAGTGAGAAAATACATCCAACACCTCTCCAATTACGCGAATGACTTCAGCATCATGCACCAAAGTGCAAGCAGTAGGACCTATGATATCAAAGTCGCACTCATAGAGCTCGCGAGGATGACCCCCTGCTGGATTTTTTCTGTGGATAGTGCCCAGGTTGCATTAGCAAAGAATTACAAACGGTTAACATACAGTCTACGATTACCTGTAAACGCGGTCGATATTATATCGTTTCAAAGTTATTGGCTCCCTGTGTGCTGCATAGCGAGCAAAAGGTAATGTTAGATTATAGGGAAGCATGATAGGGGTGCCTGCATCATCCAAAAGGCCTGCCACGTTAGTTGCTTGCTCTAATAATGGGCTCTGCAGAATCTCATTAGATTAGATGGCCATCATGTGCTTTTTTAAAAAATGGGCAGCACTAACCTTAGGCATCAGGAGAGAAGTTTCTACAAGAACAGCACCATGTCGCTTGAAGATTGCAGTCACTTCATTGAAGACCTTTTCTCTGACCAATAACTCTGTTGTGCTGTGTGCTTTCCCCTGAAGCAGCAAATAATAAGAGAAATAAGATTTATGTAGAGGGAGGAGGATAAGAGCGTACCGTGTGTGCATCATAAGTATAATCTAGATGTTCGTCTGGCTCAAACGAAAAAAGCTTTTCCATTAATAGACTAAAAATGGTTGTGCCAGGAATTGTTATTGTGCGAAGTGCTTCTTTCAAGATCTCTTCCTCCTGTATGTTTGAGTGTGAGTGTGAGCGAGCGTGTGTGCTGTGTGTGTGTGTGCGTGCGTGCGTGCGTGCGTGCGTGCGTGTGTGTGTTAGGGAGAGGGAAAGAAACCAATTTTGGAGGAAGAAGATCGCTTTTAAGTAACTCCATGGTGGTAGGTCTAGCACTAGGATCTTCTTGCAGCAACCAGGTTATTAGTTCCGATTCCACTGGGTGATTTGACTTGAAGTCGGGAGGAAAATCCATGTTTTCTCGCAATGCTGTTAACGTCTAATTTGTTGTGTTTCAAAACAACAATTCTAAGATCAAAACTGAACGTAAACGGAAAATCTTCCTGACCTACCTTCACTCTCTCCATAGCAGTAGCCAGCGGATAACACATCTCAAAAAGAATGATTCCAAGACTGTACGTATCTACCTTCTGGTCGTAGTGCATGCCTTCTTTGAGTTGCTCTGGGGAACAATAAAAGGGAGTTCCCACCTATAAAAGATATGCTTCAGGTTAGGACGTGAGGTAATATTGTCCAAATTCACCAAAGCACTCAACATACTCCTATCGTGTGACTTTCTTTGCTGGCAGCTGAACCTATATCAGAAAAGGAATTAGATTCATTGCTGGCACTTCGTAAATCTTTCTTTGCAACACGGCCAGCTCCAGTTGTAGCCAAGCCAAAGTCTCTGCAAAACAACAACAACAGAAGAAATTGTAATGAGAAATACAATGGACAGAGCGATGGACAAAACAAAGCAAACCAAAACCAAAACAAAGACAAACCCTATTTTAATGTTACTGTTGGCATCAAGAAACACATTGCTTGGTTTCAAGTCTCTGTGTATGATGCCTTGTAAGTGGATGTGATTTAAGCCTTCTAATATTTGCCTAAACAACCGCCACACTTCTTCCTCTGTCAACCCTTTGTCAATTTCCTGTGCGGCGTCCTACTCCGTCAGTCATTGCTTAAAATACATTAGCATCATAGAGATATCACCTGTCTGAGCGTGTTGCGTGAGCAATATTCCATTTGGATATACAACGTTTCAGGTAGGCGTGGCTTTTGCTTGTTACTGATCTGTTCTTTAGGGGCCACAGGCTTTGGGTGTTGCGCATTAAAACAAATGAAAAGGCAGAAAATGCGAAAAGAAAAACAAGTACCTCAAAGTCACGACTTCCCTCTGCGTCATCAGTTGCAGTAGCGCTGTCATCATGGCTGTCCGAGGCAAAATCATCTTTAATCCATGCTCTTTCTTCTCCGTCGTCGTCATCGTCGTCCTCGGAATCCGTTTCAAAAGGATCCTCATTTTCTGGGCGATAAAGTCAGTAAGGAGGAGAGCAAAGCATAATGGTACTCATAGCGAAGAGATTGTACCCAGGTTGCATTCCAGTTCCTCGACTGGTTTGTCTGTCATAAAGGATGGAGGTATAGATGTTGCAGAGCCAAACCAATCTTCTTCTTCGTCCTCCTCCGTCATACCTTCGTCCTCCTCAGACGAAGAATAACCGTACTGTTCTCCAGGCACTATTAGCATTAGAGGGGATTGCAGTCAATTAGGAACCACAACAGAATAAAATAGGAAAGAGTAAGGTTAAATTTCAGTACCTCCGCCTTCAGTCCAAGCTTGATAGTAGCGTACGACATATTGGTGGTTCAAACGTGAAAGCGTGGTAACCTCCCTCAATATTTTCTGATTAAGCGAGTGGTCATCTGGATCTAATTTTATCTTCTTGATCGCGTACAAACGCCCGTCCAGCTTATTACGAGCCTTCACAAACACGAGTTTCAGGATATGTTAGGCCAGGACAGAGGAAGGGAGAGAGAAGGCGAACCTTGACCACAGAGCCAAAGCCTCCACGCCCAATTTCTTCCAATTCTTCGAAATCGGACCTATATCTGGAAGGAGGTTGCATAGAAAGGGACTCGGTGCTGGTTGTTAACTGTAATCAAGACGAAGAAAGAACGAGGTAAGTTGATGATTTGTCAAACTTAGTTGCAAGAGCCGAAATCGATAAGTTCGTACAGAAGACGGTTCGGATTCTGAGAGTGGCTTCATGCGAGGCATAAAGGGTGCAATGGAAGATGGAGGACTTCCAGGTAGGTACCATGGATTGTGTGTAGATATGTCAGCCACAAAAGGGTGTTCCAACAGCTTACTGACTGGAGGTCGGTCCTTTGGATTTCTTAGAAAAGAGAAAACAAAAATTAGAAGGAACGAGAGGAATACTAGTAACGTGAAATATGATAGCGCCTTACTTTTTGAAACAAGATACCAAGAAATCCTTAGCATGAGTAGGAAGAGTTGAAGGGAGAACAGGAAGTTTATCACGATTCCGAGAAACGCCATCCGCCATCTGCAAAACCGCTAAACCAAGGTCATAAATATCTTCTTGCCTTTGGTATTATATAAAATGCCGTTAGTTAACGTTAACAAAAATGAACAACTTTTGTCACCGGTTCACATACTTGCCACTCATAAGATCGGAAGGATGATCCTTAGTTTGTCCTTTTCCAGATAGCAAACCTGGTTGGATGTTTTTGTTTTTGTTTGTTTGTTTTTTTGTTGTGGGGAGAGGATTTGTTGGCGTTGAACAGAACGAATGGATAGAAAGACAGGGAGAGAAGGAGAGAGGGGGGAGGGAGAGATGGAAATCTACTCTTGATCTTTTGATTGGAACAGCCATAGTCAGAGAGCTTGATGTTGCCTTTGTGATCCAACAACATGTTGGGACATTTGATGTCGCCATGCACTATAGCCCGGTCGTGCAGATACTTGAGCCCTTCAAGAATCTGCCGTGTGTACTTGCGCAACATCGTTTCCTCAAAGCCTCCGTTTTCGCGTAACAAGGCATCTATGGTTGAGGCCCCTGCCACAAATCTAAAGAAAAGAAGAAGGACCAAAAGAAAAAGAAAGTACAAATAATATTTCAAAAAATGATAAAGAGGGAATTAGTAATTCTGGTGACAATACGTTAAGAATTTCAAAGACGCACTCCAAAAATATACGGAGAGTATTGCCCTCTCGCTCAGTTCCCAAGTAGCTGACAATGTGCTGGTGATGCAAGTCTCGTAAAGAATCGATCTCCTGTTCCACAAACTCCATCTAAAATCGTAAGATGTGAGAGGAGAGAAAGAATAGGCTGATCAAAGAGTACCAACCGTTTGAGAAGGGTTGACGACGCCACCAAAGTCAATTTCTTTTACAGCCATGAGCTTATGGGTTGTCAAATTCATACCAAGAATGACCTCTCCAAAAGTGCCTTTGCCAAGGGTATTCCTCCGCTTCCACTGGATAGCTGGTTGCTGCAACCATCCTGCCAAGTTGTGCGCATCCACGCCACGACCCTTCCCTTGAAGAAGGTTGTTGTTTAAAGGATAATGAGAGTGGTGTGCATCCATTGTTTTGTTCTTAGATAGACGTCTCTTGGCCCCATGTTCCTCTCCCTTGTCCAATCCTTCGCCTTCGTCTTCTCTCACGTCGTTAGAGGCCGAAGTGTCGGCACCATCGCCGTAAAAGTCAGAAAGATAGGGGTCAGCCGTGATGGGGTCATCCCAAAAAGGCATCAACCAATCCTCTGTGCTGCTGCCGCGTGGGGATATTCTCTGCTTGTTGCCGAATAGGTCGTCGGCATGGTGAGCATCACTCCTGCCAGCCGCATTGCTCGTCATCAACTCCTTCCTTCTGGTTGCCTCTGATGCTAGCGACTGGTTATCTTCTTTGGACTGTTGCCAAGACTCTTGCTGTCCCTTCTGTCTGTTCATGACCATCTCCTCGTAGAATGATACAGGTGGCTTGTTGTTGTGCTTTGCTAGGTACTCCTTTGCCGTGTCTATCAACTCCCACGCCATAACCTCTCCAACGAGCTCTCTCGCCTTCGTCTGCAACAATTTCTCAAGAGATTTCAACTCTTCTGCTGAAAGGCCTGCTTTCTTCTGCACTTCAACAACCGGCGCCGTCTTTGGATAATTCTTTGTGTACCTGTTGTCTCTCTGGTTAGCACCGGACTGAACAACCAAGGGAGAGAGGAGAGAGCAGAGAGCAGAGGAGCAGAGGAGCAGAGAACCGCATGATAATGTAGACGCTGGCGTATGTCTCTTCTACTTGCCCCGTTGGTGGAAGTACTTTCATTTGGAACTGCGCGGGTTGGTTCTTCCATGTGCCAGGAAGAAGTACAAAGTCGTCCTATAAAGTGAAGGCGCGACGCAGAAAAAAGTTAGCAGAAGTGTTGCAGAAGAGCCAAGGCAAAAAAAGTGGTGACCCCTAATATAGCAGCGAGAGCTTCTAGCTCTTCGCTCTGCATTTCCTCGCAAGTGGGCTCCATTCGCGTCTCCAACAAGGCCAGTGGCAGGTGGCAGTCAGGCGACAACTGTAGCGGCAGCTGAGCAAGGTTTGGCTGCAGCCTTTGCTCCCTTGCTTTGCTTTCTTCTTTTTTAATTAACGGCTATTAGCCTTTCGGCTAGCTGGTGGGAAGGGTTGGGCAACCTCTTAGGTGATTTCCCTGAGGGGTCTCCACTTAATAAGCCCTGCTGATGTCAGCAATGGGCGAAAAGCTTGTCCGTCATCAAACGATCGTTATGAGAGAAGAGAGAGGGAAGAAGATGGGAGAGCACAGAGATGAGCATGGGAGGTAACAAGATTGCCGTGAGAGAGGAGAACCCAGCCATTGTGTGGAGTTAGAAAGAAGCCATTTTGTTGCTTTGTGGAATCGTCCGCAGCAAGCCACACCCGAAACACAACTTAGTCACTAACCAACCAACAAACCAACCAAACCAACCAAGAGGGACGTCGAGGGAATATAAACCCCTGTTTTATTTTTATTATCGATAAACGGTTTTACCAGCTTTGGCAAGGAATTTGATGGTGAGGGAAGGGATGTTGCTGCACTTTCTGAGGTTGAAGGTGTAAAGATTAGGGGCATGGCGGGCCAGCTGATGCACAGCAGTGCCACCGATCTTGCTGCACCAGGCCAAGTCGATGGAACGTAGTTGAGGGCATCCTCTGGGCAAACCTTCCAAGGCACTGTCTTGCAGGTTCTTGCACCAGGAAAGGTTTAAGGTCTTCAGATTGGGGTGATGGATAGAATGGAGAGTGATGAAGTTGCAGCCGCGGAGAGTGAGGGTGGAGAGCAAGTCCCAAGAGGAGATCGCCTCCTGGAGACCCTCGAATGTTAGCATAGAGTTGTTGCAGTAGGAGAAATCGGCTTTGAGGAGGGCGGGGCAGCCGCGAGAGAGGGCAACGAGGCAAGCATCGCTCAGCTGGGAGCAGTAGGCCAGATTAAGGCGGCGAAGGCGAGGCAGGTGGCAAAGCTCCATCACGCCACGCTCTGAAAGGGAGGCCTCTTCTGCCATAAACACTTCTAACCTTGGGCAGCCCTGTACCAACTCAACGAGCGCTTCGTCCGTGATACATTTGCACCAGCTCAAGTCCAGCTTGAGCAGGTTGGGGCAATGCTCGGCGATGGCCATAATGGTTTGCTGGGTGATAAGCGGACAGCCTTGCAAGCTGAGGGACTGCAAGGTTTGTCCCGTGCTTTTCAGGATTTGCACAAGGGCCTTGTCCGTTACTCGTCTACACCGAGAGAGGGATAGCTTGCGAAGGTTCTTGCACCGGTTGCCCAGAAACAGCAGGGCACTGTCCGTTATCTCTTCGCAGGTGCTCAGATCTAGACTATGTACATTCGGCGAGTATTTGGCGATCTGTCGTACCGTAGAGTTGCCGATGTTGAGGCAGTGGGTTAGGTTCAAGGATTCAAGCTTGTAGAGCCTATAGGCGGGCGCGCTGCCATTGTAGGAAGTCTCGCCCCCTATTGGGGAACATGAGGATGATGTGGAAGTAGAAGTGGTGGCTGGGGAGGCAGAAACGCAATGGCGGTGCTTGTGGAGGGAACGATGTCCGATTGGCGAGAAGTGGGTAGGAGGAGAACTACAGCTGGTGTTATCGTGTGCTCGTCCTCCAAAAGGCACAACGAAGGAGGAAGTGGTAGAGGAGGATGTGGTATTCCTCGGCGCAAAAAGAGAATTTTCATCGCTGCCAAACAGCGCTTGGATATCCTCCGAGTTGAAACAGTCGTTGAGGAGGAAGGCAGAGTCAGTGAGATGCTTGCAATGCGTAAGGTCCAGATGGCGCAAGGAAGGACAATAGAAGATGAGAGCATGCACGCTTTTATCGGTAATCTCCGCGTTGATCAGGGAGAGATGCTCCAGACCTCTCGAGGCATTTTGCAGCTTAAATCGGGTGTTGCTGAAGAGAGAATTGGGAGAGGCCAGAGGAGGAGAGAATACGAAGGGCGAGACACCAACAGTAGAAGAGGGAGAAGAAGAGAGGTGAGGAGGGCTGGAAAAGAGAGAGGAGGTGGGGGTATGGGCTCCTTGGTTTGTTGACTGTTGCTGTTGATAAGCGAGGGGCACTACCAAGGAGAATATGCCATTATCGGTTATGCCTTTGCCGCACATATAAAGTCTCCGCAGTTGGTGGCAACGTCCCAATCCACTGAGGGTCTTGTCGGTAATGCGAGGGCATTTGCTGAGGTCAACGCTGCTCAGCTTCCAACAGTCAGAAATATGCTGAAAAGCGGCGTCGGTCAGCTGATGGCACTTGTGGAACGATATTTCTCGCAAATTGCGGGAGCAGCGAAAGAGTAGCTCGCAGACAGAGCGGTCGGTAATCTTGGGGCAAGAGGAAAAGTTAACGCTTTGTAGATGACTAGCGTTCTTTGCAATGGCTCGTACGCAATCATCCGTAAGCCCATTGGAGTGAGAGAGGTCCAGGCAGCGCAGTCGCGGACACTGGGAGAGTATCAGTTGGCAGGAGGAGATATCCAATGCGTCCCACCGTTTCAAGCTTAGCGACAATATGCAGGGGTTCAGCAGCTTTTGAAGTATCTCATCGTTCAATCTGTTTTGAAGGATGAGAAGATCTAACAGATTTTGGGTCAACTCCTCTGGGAGGCACCCCTCCGGAATGTCCGGAAGGTAGTCCGCATAGGTGGCGCATGTCGCTACACAAAGGTGAGCGAGCTTAGGCACAGGGCACACTCGTCGCAGTTGGGGAGCCGCAAACGAAGCACGGCGCAGAACGGCGGAAGGGGCAGGACCCTTTGATCGCCGCCTGTGATTTCCCAAGCTGAGAGAAGAGTCTGGAGGAGAGGCCGCCGTGTCCGAGCTCCGCCCGCCAGAAGAAGAAGAGCACCCATCATCCAGCGTGGATGCTCTATACCGTTTTGCTTGAGGCTCTTGGATGAGCATATCCCGTAACTTATTGACCAGATTGGAATAGTTTTCTTTCTGGTTGAGAACTTCAGATTGCATCTCATCGATTTCACCCATGGCTTGGCCCACCAACTCGGAGAAGCGTTTCCTGATATTCTTGGCAGCCTCTAAGGGAACCTGGGGCAGCGTCCCCTCCACGAACTTGTGGTATGTTTGCGTGTTTCCACTGATGCGATTTGCTTGGCTGAGAACCTGACTTGTGAGGGCTGTCTTGCAGGCATCTTCTACAAGTTCCGAAGTGTGGGCCTCGATTTTTTTCTTCAGGCTCTCCATGCGCGAGCGCAACATTCTCTCCCTGGAGGATTTGTACATCTATGTTTCAACACCACAATAAACGACACAAGAAAGAAACAAGGGATAGCATTAGATATCGGCTCGACAATAACACAAGTAGATGAAATGTGATAGGCCTCACCTCGAAAAACTTATGAAGCTGGACCGATTCACCGCCACGTGAGGGCGCGAACATGGCAGGGTCAACGCCGTCCGCAGATGGTTCTCTGGAGAGTTCGTCTTCCTCCTCTTCCTCGAAGCATTCCTCCAGCATGTTGTTCGACAAACTGATGACCTGCTCCATATTTTGTGGTACGCTGTCGATGACAGCACTCTTCCAAGCGTCGGGAGCCCGAGAGAGAAGCGTGTCACAAGCGAGCTTGTTCATATCGGCGCCTAGGCAGTTGCCTTGATACTTTGGGTCCAACACCACTTCGCATACTTCTTTGGTGGAGAGGAATTGGTCCTTGAATTGGTTTAGCAGTTCTGCAGAACCATCAGAAAGTTCGCGGGATCGTTCGTGAGCTTCTTCGTTCAGATCTTTGTCAATCTTGCGCACGCTTTCCATGAGCTCGTCCTTCCAGCCCTTTATCTTGGCGAGCAATCTTTGGGTAGAGTCGTAGTGCTTGGGTTTGGGTTTGCCTCCGATGGTGAGGGGGGTGCTACTTTTCTGTGTGCCGGAACAACTCATATCAATCCCCCTTTTTTCTTGAAGCTGGTGTTGGTCCTCCGCATCCCAGAACTCGCTCAGAGTGAATTCTCTGAGGAGGGACACTCCTGCTCCTTCCTCGGAGGCATTGCGAGGTCTTCCATCTCCCTCCTCTTCCTCTTCTTCCTCCTCTTCGGTTATTAGGGCCCTGCGTGTTTGTCTTTGGGGAAGATCTTCACGCCGGGAGTGCTCCGCTTGCTCAGGATTAAGTAGCGGGTCGTGCGAGGCCGCCACAAAAGCCAATCTGCCGTCCGAAGAAGAACCGTAATTACCCAGCATTTATCTTTTTGTTTTGCTGCTGCTCCTTCTCCTCTTGTTCTTCTTTCTCTCTCTTAATGCTTTTCTACTTCTTCTTCGAAGGTGAGGAAATAATAAAAGAGGGAATAGGGCAAATAGCAGGGCAAGGGGCTTGCTGACAGGGGGGCAGAGTTGTTGTTGGCAACTTCTTCCTCCTCCTTTTCCTCTGTGCCTATGGAGACCACGTGCCTGTTTTCGGTCAACCGCCCCCCTCTGCCTGCCTGCCTGCCTGCCCCTTACTTTTCCTTTTCCTCTTCTCGCAAATGCCCGAATTTTCGCGATCGGCATATGACGTCAGAGGCAGCACGAAAGGAAAACATCTCGCGAAGCGATAAATTTTTGTCGACTTAGAAAAGCCGCAAGCGTTTTCCACTTTTTAATTCCCCGTAGATTCCCCCCATTGGTTCTGTGGAGGGTGTTTCGCCTGCTCTATTGTGTGTCAAGTGTGTCCTTTCTTTCTCTTTCTTTCTTTCTTTTCGTTGGGTGGTGGGCCACAAAAAACCAACCACTCAAAATTTCCCCCTCACAACAGGCACGGCAACAGCAGCAGGGAGGTCTTTCCTTGCATTTTCGCTTCCTTCCTGGTTTCCCTCCTTGACTCGAGCAAGTTAACACGCCCCAACTAAGACCATGGACCCCTTAGCAGCAGCTGGCATGACCGCCACACAAATGCCCCTGGCACAGCTGAGCACATTTTTCCCGCTCTCCCCAGTGCTTCCCACGGCAGCGGAGACCTCCTCCTCTCCCCTACACAGCCACTCAACAACTGGCGCAGCCTCTGCTGCGTTGCAGCTCAACCTCCTACGGCAAACCTCGCAGAGCCAAGAGCAAATCTCAAAGAACGGTCTCCTCAAGAACGTCTATGTGGTCGTCAAGAACACTCCTTTCGTGCTGCAGTTGGGTCTGACGAGCCCTCTGGCCGTAAACGGGCAGTACCTTGACTTCCACCACCTTCCCTTGGACGTGACTCTCCTCTATGACAACGACACGTTCAAGCCAGTAAGTTTTATCAAGACCAAGCCTGTGGACTGCAAGCCCACTGTCAACGAGCAGGGCAACCAGCTCTGGTTGAACACCAAGATCAAAGTGCTCACCAGTCAGCACGAGGATATGTTCTTCCGCGTGCGCATGCGGGTCCTAGATCCGAAGACTAAGCGACCTCTTCTTCCTCCGCTCGAGGTTCTCTCCGAACCCATTAAGGTCATTTCCAAGCCCAAACAGCTCAAAAAACGAAAACCCGTGAAGAAGCGCAGCCTAAACGACCTCCTTGTCGAAACGGCACAGAGAATTGAAGCCCAACAGAAGGCACAACACCAACAAATAGAGGCCCTGCTTGCTCGACGAGACTTGGCTGCCGCACAGATCCCAAGCCTTCCCTTGGACCGCCCCCTCAAACGACAAAAAGTTTTCGCCAAGTGCCCCGTTTCTATGGAGCTCATACAATCCTCCTCTTCGTCCTCCTCCACAACGGCCCGTTCGAGTTTGGACACAACAGCAACTCAACGGCGGCCCCCCGCAAGGAGCAGCCCCACCCCGCAAGATCAATTCCTTTCTGCCTTTGTCCAATTCCTCTCCGCCTTTCAAAGCTTACACCCCGAAGACAAGCC
Organism: Balamuthia mandrillaris; assembly: GCA_031835245.1. Classification (NCBI taxonomy): domain Eukaryota; phylum Discosea; order Longamoebia; family Balamuthiidae; genus Balamuthia; species Balamuthia mandrillaris. Next base: position 72,468 of record JAVKOQ010000116.1, on the reverse strand, counting down.
CGCCAAGATACACCGGGTTGCTAAAACATGCTCCGCCAAGGAGACGGAGCAACTGTCCGAGCTCTTCCGGGGCCTCTGCTCTACCCCCAAGTCTCACCATACAAGTGGCTGCGGTGGAGCTAAGCGCTCTCTCAAGCACAGCAAAGAAGGAAGTTTGCTTGCCGGTAGCAGTGGGAATGACGGTGGATGCTCTTGCTCCTACTGTCCCCATCGACTGGAATTACAGCGGATTGATGCCTTCTACAAAGACTTTGTGGCTTCGGACCTTGGATTTTTAGAGTACAACACCTCCTCTACTACTGGTGATGGTGCACCATCAGGCTTCTCTCCCTCTTTCTCTTCCTCCTTTCCCTTCTCCACCCACAGTAGCGGCACTTCTAGTGAAAGCCCGCAGGAGTAGACAAAACCAAGATAACAACATTTTCCCCCTTTGTCTCTGCGATCTTTGTTGATTATTTATTTTTATTTATTAGTATTATTATAATTTTTAATAAAAATTTGAATATGCACGGAGTTTAGAACATTCCTCCCAGATTCGTTCTCTCTCACTCTCTCTCTCCCTCTCTGCATAAGAAGGTGAAAAGTTAATGGGACAATTGTCGGGCCTTTTTGCTTTGCAGCCAAGTCTCAAGCTCGTTCCAAAAGGATAGATAGGCAGTGCTGTCAAGGTGCCTTTTGTGCTTGGATATCTGCCAAATAAAAGCGAGGTCAGCCATGGAGGAGAGACAATAGGAAACACAATACAGACTTTCAGGATTTTTACATTCCAAGACTTAACACTGGGAGGCACTTGGCTATCCTCAAAGCCCAGGTAAAAGCCACGCACTGCGAGGAGGAATCATAGTGTAAAGCAGCAGCATGTGAGTAGTCCATCCGGGGAGGAGGAAATGAAAGAACAGGGGCGCTACAAGAATACCATTTGCAAACAATTCCACAGGATCCGACCACTTCCAGCTTTTGAACTGCCAGGCAGGGCCAAGCGCAAACACAGCAACTACTCTATTCCTATAAGGGCACATCCCGTTAAATTCAAGGACATGATAAATAAATAAATAAATAAAGAAAGAAGTTGGGAAATTGTACCAGTCACTGGTGGAGAGCTTGGAGGGATTATCTGTGACGTGAAACACTGTTGGCAGGTCGTATCTTGTTGCTGATTTTGGCCTGTGCACAATCTTGGGGCATTCACGAGATTCTCCTTGCTGCTTCTTATCCACAGAGGGCACGAAAACACCTTGTTCCAAAAACTCACGCACATTGTACACAGTCAAGAGAGAAGTAAGGGCAGAGGGTATGATGATGATGGGTGCTCCTTTTGGTGTTAAAAAAATAAGGTTAGTAATGTCAGACGGTCTGTGAGACCAAATTCTTGATACTCACGTTTGTGGGACGTAGATGTAGAGTGTGTAGTAAGCCCGCTTTCAGTACCGCTTGGCACGGAAGCCCTTTCTTGATCTTGAGCAGCGACTAGCTTTCCTCTACGCTCGTGTTCCGCAGGTTTAGCGATCCCTTTATGTTTCTCTTGCTCGATTGCTTTTTCTTTGCTTCCCTCTGCTTCTTTACCCTTTTCTATTTCCTCTGCTCCTTTAAGGCGAAGAGCTTCCATCGAAAGTCCACCTGTAGGACCTGCAAAGCTTCCAGTTGTGTTGATGTTCCAATCCGCTGCTAAATAAGGCAATAAAATGTGTGAGCATCAGTAATAGGGAGTGTTTGTGCTGAGTGACTACGGACCATTTTCAGGCCCAAGCTTAGCCTTCCAAAACTGTGACTCGTTGATATTGTAGCGGTCATGAGTGGAGGTCTTAATCTGTTGTACCTTTCTGTGTTGTTTTGCCTTCTTGCGTTCTCGTTCTTTCTGGAAAAACTCGGTCGCGAACTGAATAAGATCTGTAAAACGCTAAACAAGGATATGGCTGTTAGCTTGTGGCCGAGCGGTGATAAGAAAAGCAGCAATACAAACTTTGGTGTCACTCTGCAGAATAGTGGAACGATTGCGAATGATCCGCTCCCTGTTCACAATTGACTGGGTAACAGAAGCATCTGCTTCCACATAACTTGGTTTGTCCTGCAAAGGAAAATGGAGAAGATAGGCATGAGAGTGAACACGAAGAAGAGTGGGAAGGAGAGGGAGAGGAACCTGTTTAATTTTTTCCTCAATGTCCTCTTCATCGCCTTCTATTTTTGTGCGCCTGTTTTTGAGCAGCTTGGTCTTGATTTCCATAAGCTTGTCGGTAGTCATGCCGGACCCTAACAGTTCCCTGTTTTATCATGTTAAAATGCGCACGAACGAACCATCAATAAGCAGAACCTCCAAAACAGTGCCTGTCATTGGAAGGAAGGATGTGGAGCAAGAGCAAGAGCAAGAGCAAGAGCAAGAGCAAGAGCAAGAGCAAGAGCAAGAGCAAGAGCAAGACAAGAGCAAGAGCAAGAGAGAGCGAGAGAGCAAGCAAGAGCAAGAGCAAGAGCAAGAGCAAGAGCGAGAAGAGCAAGAGCAAGAGCAAGAGCAAGAGCAAGAGCAAGAGCAAGAGCAAGAGCAAGACAGTGAGGTCGTACGGAGAAGGTTCAGAAATGGCAGAAATAGCACTGGCCCTAACTTTAGGCTGCTCCAGATGTTGAGCCACCAAACGCTTGGACCTTTGAAGTTCTTCATCTAGTTGAAGGTCTTGAGGAGGCAGAACCTCCAGTTTCATTCTTTTTGCCGCTTTGTTTGCAGTGAGGGCGCCGTGAGGAGCGTCCGTGGAGGGGAGGAGGACCGAAGCGTCTCTCTTCAGTTCCCCTTTAGCCGTTGAAAAAGAAGAGCTGGAAGCAGCCTCATCAGAGGCAGAGGAAGGTGCCGCCACTGCAGCTGGCCCAAAAGCAAGGTCTGTGTTGATGGAGGGGCAAGTTTGGATGCGACCCGTCAAGTAGTCCACCAGGTCCTTTTTATCAACCAGCGAGATCTTGCTGAACTTACGCTTGTTGGCTTCCATCAAGTAGTCAGCGTGTTTCTTGTCCTGGTTGAGTAGCATGAACCAACAGGCATCCAAAGGATAGGGTGGTCCTCGCCCTCGCAGAGAGTTGAAATTCGTGTCCACCGAGCGAGGAAATCGCACCCCATCGAACACCAGGTCATCCCCGGAGAGGATAACAGGCTTTTTGGCAATGGTAAATTCTCTAAGGAGGGTCAAAGGGTCCGCCATCTTCCTCTTGCTCTCTTGCTCTCTTGCTCTCTCTCTTTCTTTGGCGTCGCAAACCCAAAACTATTATTGCCAAGCTTGGACCCTCAACCTCGTAGGTATAATGGAAAGCCTGGATAAAGTCCCAGTGCATATATCAATGATAAGGCGGCGCAAAGATCATAAGATCTAAGGACAACGAAAAAAGAAATCACGACATTAGTCTTTTGGGCCAATGAGCATGTTTCCCGCCAAAACAACCCTTCCTTCTCCCACGCCTTTGAAGGCAAAGTGGTGGGTTGGGGTGTACGGAATGGATGCTCATGCTGCTGCTGCCGCCAATAAACTTTTGGTACTCGTCATTCGCCTTGACACTTTTCTGCTACTCGTTTTCTTTTCTTCTCTTCTTTTCTTTTCTTTTCTTCTTTTCTTTTCATTTCTTTCTTTTCAAAAGTAAACACACAGACACACACATCCACGAAGCTCCACGCACCACCGTATTTCTCATTGCTACGCTTCTACTACACAAGGAGGAAACCAGCCGAAGGAGGCAGAGGTGGAAACCGAAGCGGTTCAGCCGCAGGCAGGGGCACTGCTCCGATTGAAAAGGTAGCGTTCTTTTTTCTCTGCTCGCTCACTACATTTTTTGATGATGGAAAAAAAAATTGTTACCAACCACTCACTAATGATTTCTTTTGTTTAAAAAAGAACAGCATCACGAACCTCTGTGCGCCTCTTCCACAACGCTGCTGGAAGCTGGCCTGAATGGCAAGTTGCCCACAGTGCGGAAAAAAGTTTGCTACCTCTCACGGGTTGGCCATCCACTTCGGTCGGGTCCACAAGGAAGGGGGTCGCGCCACTACTTCTGCTACTTCCACTGCTACTCGGAAAAGAAGAGCGGAAAACGCCCCAGCGGCACCTCAGGCAAGGGCACAGAAGCGTGGAAGGCCGCAGGCTGCACCCGCCCAGCCCTTTTGGAACCAGTTTTCCAGCTTAATCGGGAGAAGATTAATACGCCCGGAAGCCTTGTGCTTGGAAGAACCCTTTGCCTGTGGTTCAGGATGGTTCACCGCCTGCAAGCACATTCCTAACGGAGAAAAGGTGTTGGAGGAGGAGGAGGAGAAGAAGGAGAAGGAGAAGAAGGAGGAAGAGGAAGAGGAGAAGGAGAAGGAGAAGGAGAAGGAGAAGGAAGAAGAGGAGAAAAACCAGAAAGGCTTGTTAGGCCTCATCGAGGGACTCGTTCCGTCTCGCCCAGCCGTACAGCTTACCAAAAAAGGCAAGAACGGAGAGGAGAAACCGGTAGTGGGGCGAGTGGAGAAGATCCGCCTTTATCCGCGCCCGGAACAAAAGAAGACGTTGGCCAAGTGGTTCGGCACAGTACGATGGACCTACAACAAGGCCGTGGAGTTCCATCGTGAACATCAAGGAATGCCTCGTGATGAGATGAAGGAACAAGTCAGGAAGAAATTCCTAAATAACAGCAATTTCAAGGGAGAGGACAAGAGCCTTGCGTGGGTGTTGGAAACTCCTCGATTCATTCGGAGTGACGCTGTCGATGATTTCTTCAACGGCGTGAAAAGCAGCTTGGCGGCGGGCAGAGGCACGACTGGATTCCAGATGAAGTTCCGTGGTAGGAAGGACAAGAGCCAGTCTCTCAGCATCCAAGCCAGGGAGTGGAACCACAACAGCTCTATCCGCCAACTCTTCTTCGGGGAGGCGCGAATCAAAGCGAGGGACAAGAACTACAAAGTTCCGTCAGAGGTGCTCTATGCCGTTCGTCTGGTGAAGGACACTCGACTGGGCCATTACTACCTCTGCGTGCCTCAGCCTTTGAAGCTCATGGGCGAGAGCCAAGCCCGTGAGCACCGAAGGAGAGAGGCAGGCATCATCGCCTTGGATCCAGGAGTGCGCACATTCATGACCACCTACAACGGCTGCGGGGAGGTCACCGAGTGGGGCAAAGCGGACATCAACGAGATAGGCAAGCTGTGCCACCGCCTGGACCGCATGCAGAGTAAGGGCACCAAGGTCAACCACAGACAACGGCGCCGTCTCCGAAGGGCCGCTGCTCGGCTTCGCCAGAGGATCCGCAACCTGGTGGATGACCTCCACAAGAAGCTCGTGTCTTGGTTGGTCAGGAACTTCTCCCTCATCCTTCTGCCAGAGTTCAGGAGCCAGCAGATGGTGCGGCGAGGCCACCGCCGCATTGGCTCGCGAACGGCCAGAGCCATGCTCACCTGGTCCCACTATCGCTTCAGGCAGAGGCTCCTCAACAAGGCCCAGCAATTTCCGTCCTGTACGGTCTGCCTCTGCGATGAGGAATACACCTCCAAGACCTGCGGCAAGTGCGGCCAAGTCCACCACCAGTTGGGGGGAAACAAGACCTTTCGGTGCCCTCAACCCGAGTGTGGCTACCAGGCGGATCGAGATGCCAACGCCGCCCGAAACATCTTGATCCGCTTTTTCACTTTACAAGCACTTACCACCTCCTCCTCCTCCTCTGTGAGGGGGCGGTAGGCGGTAAGGTTGCTTTGGTGCCGGCACCGTTGCTTATAGCGAGTCGTAAGATAAGCCGTGATTAGGCACGCCGGAGGTGGGTTATTTTTTGTGTCTGTTTTTTTGTTTTCCTTTTACTAATTTTGCTTTATTTTAGTGACTCAAGTTTCCAAGATTTTTGCTCTGGTGGTGTGGGCCACTCTATAAAGTCACACGCCAAGTCCTTTTGTTGTGTGTTACTACGGGCACAAAAAAGACCTATTTGTTTCCTTTGGTTGAGATACCAGAATGTTGACCCCTCTTTTGTGTTGAAATCAGGAAAGGCACTCAACGTGGAAAGGATGGCTTGATTTTTTTTTTTGGATGCTAACCTCAATGCCTCCTGAAAAAAACAACCCACAAGCTCTGCTCGCTACCATAGTGCAGTAGTGGGGTTGGGATTTGTGTGCTTAGAGATGATGTATGTCCTTTCTGTGATTTTGGCCAGTCACTTTCCTTCACTTTTAGTGGTCCAAAAAACTTCTTCTTCTTGGTGCTTTTCCCTTCTTGAGTGGAGTTGAAGTTAAGAGCCAACCAATGTATTCTTTCTTCTCAAACAACTGTGCACAACAGGAGGCGGCCCCTGGCAGGATGTTCCTCTTCTTGGACATCACGCTGCTCCTCTTTCTCAAAGGGGTGCTAGCACCACCACTCCTCTTTTACAGGCCGCCCTTTGTTGCCAGGATGATACTCCTCCCATGGAATGCTCCTAAGCATCATGCTGTCCTCAACAAGGATGCTACCACTCCTCCTCACCAAGTTCCACAGGACGATGCTCCTCCTCCTCAAAGACAAGACACTGCCCCTCAATGATACCCAATCCCAGGATGCTGTCAATCTTCCTTAACAGGATGCTGTCCCTTGATATCCTCTTGCGCCAAATAGCCATACAACAGGCCTTATATCTGTGCTGCAGGCTGAAGAGCCATGCAGCAGGCCCTATCCCCACACATCTGTGTCACAGGCCGAAACTCTCTATTGCAGGCTGAATATCTCTCTCACACGCCATATCTTTACCAGGCCAATATCCTTCCAGCAGGCTGAACATCCTAACTACAGGTGCCACGGGCTGAATATCCATGCCACAGACTATATCCTTCTCACTGTTTTTGTTTTGATGAGAAAGCTTATAAGTGTCCCAGGTGAAGGTGATTACTTTGGAGTTTTTTTAACACCTATTTCCATTGCTATGTTCCTTCCTTGCAAATCCATAAGTCAACCACCAAAGCTTGGGCTCTTACTCACAGGCACAGTGGCAATAACAGTGGTGGAAAAGGAGGAGAATGAGGTGGCAAACATAAAGTTGCAAATGTGATAAAACTAGCCACAATATTCTCACTTGCTCAGTGAGAAGAGCTACAACCACAGAATTAATTGTCACCAAGTGATATACTTGATATTCAAGAGTAATAGAAAGTTCAATCCAATTAGATGCATAACATCACTTGCATAGTTCTATTTTTTTTGTACTTTGTCTAGCATTTCTTTTCACTTGATGATAGTAACTTTGTAGTACAAACTGCCATAACCTGATAAGATAAGGTTTCTTTCTTTCTTGTCATTTTTTTCTTTTATGTTGTTTCTTGTTGTTTCTTTCTTTTTGAGCCAATTTAATGCATTAGAAACAATCACTCTCTTGCCTCTTTTCTTAGTACTATTTTTTGCAAATTAATAAATAAAGAAATAGAGCAAAAAAAGCTACAAAGGAGCTTTTTGATGAAGGGCAAAAGCATTGGAAATTATGAGAACTTAACATTAGCCATCATTGATCTTTTATTGACACTAAGCCATTCTAAAGATCTTTTTCCTGCTTTCCCTGGAGCTTTCTTTAGCTTAGAACCTAAGAACATTTGATAAAGTAATAAATAACTGATTGTTGGTACAGATTTTGTTTTTCAATCTATTTAATTCTAAATATACTTGAGCAAAAGATATTCTATTGTCTAAGGTAGTAATAATAATAATGTTATACCACTCTCCCAGAATACCTATTCCTATCTCTCCTTGTATATATACTTCTTTCTTTCACTCTATTAAAGGTCTTTTCCTTACACCTATCAAGTTAATGTCTATTAGGTTGTTCCCTATCAACCTTATTACAATAAAAAGTTCATTTGCTCAAGGAGCAACACTAAACACTACATAAAAAGTAAGCACTATACATACTCAGTGTACATTTACTTCTCTTATTCCCTCATCCTCGATGCCTTCCTAATTGTTAACTATCACAAGTGAAAGGTGTTGATGGAATGTAGAAGAACTTCCATACTTCCAACTTGCTGCCCATGATCTCTATATTCGTTTACTCCAACATAACCAACTCTTTCTTCATTCCTTTCTTCATTCTTTTCTCTTTTTTGTCGACAATCTGATGTCAGCTATCATCGATCTTTTATGTCGATACTGAGCCATTCCGAAGATCTTTCTCCACTGTCCTTCCATGTTGTACTTTCTCAACAAACGGTCAGTTGGATAGGCTTCCTTCTCCCATACATGAACAAAAAGACCCTTAGTGAGCAAATGACAGCAAAAGGACTCAACTTTGCACAGGTGGAAATTAAAAGAGATCCAGAAAACAGAGTAGAGACTTTGGCTATGTTACCTTTGAATCCCGAGCACTGGCCTCTGCAATATTAGTCTCCTTTAGCTACCCAGAGAGGAAAAGACCAGCCTTTATTTCACTCAAAAAGGACAGACCTAAAAGCTATAGAGACAAATAGTAACTCATTAACTCCTTCTCCCTCTTCTCCTCTCTCCATGACAAACAAAATAACCTCCCTCAATATTAGAGGAGGAATCTCCAATAAACTCCCTGAACTCTTAAAAATGCAAAAAAAACATAGTATTGATATCCTTTGTCTACAGGAATGTGCAACTTAAACACAAAAATGGACTAGGTCTGTCCCAAAAAACCTTACTACAATAACCTCTAGTACTCCAACAGACAAAAACAACCACAGAGGAGTTGCTTTCATCTTTCCATCCTATCTAGCAGGATAGATCCAACCCTTACAACCCCCACCAGACAACATTAAAGACAGGGTGATAGCAAAAAAGCTAAGTAACTCAGAACTTGAAAAGCTAATCTTGGTCAACATATATGCTCCAGCAAACAGAACAGAAAATAAACTATTTTGGAATGGAGACATCAACAATTACCTTACCAGTCTTGAAAACAAAAATCCAATAACAGTATGTGGAGACCTCAATGCATATGATTTCCCTCATGATAACTCCAATGGAAATGGCAAACCTAATAAAAACTTTTCCCAGTTTAAAGAACGCCATAACCTACAGGACGCATTTTTACATTTCAATGACAACCTTAGAACACCTACCCGTGAACAATACATCTCTACCAGAAAATACACACAAAGGACTCGCATAGACTACTTTCTTACAGAAAGAATTGAAAAACTCATTTTCACTAAACATGGTAAAACAAACATTTCAACAGACCATAAACCTATCACTGCCACAATAAACCTTCAATGTACTAAGCCAATCATCCCAAAGAAACGCCTCCTTATCAAAGAAAACCCTCCACAGAAGACACAGAATACTTTAACACACTACTTGGAATAGAACTTGATATAACTCCAACAAACCCTCATAATATTATGCTTAAATATGTTAATGCTGCCAAAAAGGCCCTTCCACCTCCCAAACAAATAAAACACCCACTCTCAATTCCAGAGTTAGGAAAAACAATTCAACAAAAGAATCGCCTCCACAAACTCATCAAGAGCTTCTGTGGAGAAAAGGAATGGAGGAAAAAAGACTACAAGAGAAATAGAGCAATAATGCCCCTCCATCTAGATGACCCTAACTGGATAACAGAAGCCCTTTCAAAACTCAAAAGACTAAATAGTGAATACAGAAAACTCATGAAGCAAAAGAAAAGGAAAAATCACACAGCTAAATGTCCAACACATAATAAAAGCAAGCAACAAAGCCTCAAAACTCTTTTTCAAAAAATTCAAGAACCTCTCCTCACTTAAGGAAGAAGGTCAACAAAATCGTGTCACTTACTTAGCAAAAGATAATACTACAAAAACATCTGTGACCCCAGAAAAAATCACTAAAAATGTAGGCCGCTTCTAGGAAAACATGTACAAAGAACGTCCCCTCCCACCTGATATTGATAACAACTGCTACTGGCAATCTCTCCAAAAGAAAATGCACCCAGAAGCAACAAACCAAATAATAGCTCTATTCTCTATGCAGGAACTAAAAATGTGTATAAAAACACTCAAGAATGACTCTGCCCTAGGTAGTGATAACGTCATAGCAGAGCTACTCAAACTCACAGATGACTATAACCTCTCCTCTTTCCTTGACTCCCTCAATGAAGTACACAAGAAGAAAGAACTTCCACAGGAGTGGAACACTACAAAAATATTCCTAATCTTTAAAGGAACCCCGATCTTTCAATGAACTACAGACCAATTGCCTTATGTACTATTATCTACAAGGTATACACCAAACTCATCCAACAACGCTTAGAAGAAGCCCTCCACAAGGCAAATATCCTCTCTACCTATCAATCCGGCTTTAGGAAAAACCACTCTACCCACTCCAACATCACAGCCCTGAGATGCATCATAGAGGATGCAGCCTCTCACAATCACCCATTGCATACTCAATATGTAGATATACAAAAAGCCTTTGACTCAAAAAGCTATCTTCAAAACCCTTCAACTGTATGGTCTGGAGGATCCAGCAGGTGATGTCTATAGAGGAATTTACAAAGACTCAACAACTACTGTCATCACCCCACATGGAGACTCTCCCCCTTTCACAGTTAGTAGAGGTGTAAAACAAGGTGACCTCCTTTCACCTCTCCTTTTTATATAATTCTTAAACCCTATTATGGAATTCCTTTCAAACCTCAACTTAGGTCATACCACTAGAAAAGGTAGAAATATTGCCATAATGCTTCTGCAGATGATATTGTCCTCTTAGCAGACTCAGCAGAAAAGATTAGCACGTTGTTTAAACACCTTTACCTTTTCCTCAAACTATTCTCTATCAACATTAACCCAAAGAAAACTGCAATCTCCTCCATTCATGACAAATCACCTAGTCTTTATGTAGAACTTGATGGAAACCCCTACCTTATTTTATTGTATTCTACCTATCTAAGGGCTATGTTGTTAATAAGTAGGGCTTTTAAGTGTGCTGGAAGCCGTCTTGATGGAAATGCTACATTGATTTTTCAGAATTGTTTTACTTCATTGTAAGGTAGGGGTTTTTTTTTGTTTACATTACTTATACCCACACTCTTGCCCTACTTGTCCTAGAAACAATAGACCAGGAGGTCAGATGTACTATCAGAAAAGCTCTCAACATAAACCACAAATACAATAAAGCAATTCTAGTAGTAATAAAAGTTTATTTGCTCTGAGAGCAACACCAATCTATACATAAAAAGTAAGCCTTGTACATACATAGTGTACTCTTACTTTTCTTACTCCCTCATCCTCAATGCCTTCCCAATTGTTACTCAATTCACAAGTGAAAGGTGTTTAATGAGATTTCAGACCAACTTTGTATCATCTAGCTATCCTTTTCTTTCCCTTTCCTTTTTCCTCTTTTCCTTGCTTACATTACTTCCAAAGACTGATAAAATGCAGAAGAACTTCCATGCTTCCAACTTGCTCTTGCTGCCCATAATCTCCAGACTCGTTTACAACTTTGCTTACATTGTTCCATCTCTTGAGCTCTGTTACATTTCTTTCCACTTGACAGGAGCTTTGTTGTACAGTCTTCTATAATCAGCTTTCTGACTTGTTCTTCACTTCCATTGTCCACACTCCAGATTCTAAAGCGATCTTCCCAAAGGTTAGGACACCTTAACAGGAAGTGTTCTGCTGTTTCTTCCTCAGCATCACAAGCAGGGCACTTGCTATCCTCCTCAGACTGCTGAATGGATCCCCACTTTTTTCCAATAGGCAGTCCACCACAGCGAATAGCATTCATCAAACGTTCTTTCCTTGGGTTGGTAATCACTAAGCTCCGTTGTTGTCCAACCAAACATCTTCCATTTGTCAAGAAGTTATGCCATAGCCATGCTCTTGTTCCTCTTTCTCCTTCAGCTGCATACTCCATCTTGGCTACTCGAGTTAAAGCCCTCATCCTCTTGGCTTTCTTTTCAACAACTGTCGTTCCGTCACCTCCCTCACCTTCATTCTTCTCCCCTTCCTCTTCACTTGCTTGGCTTACCTCTTCAAGTAGCTCAAAGTGGCCATCTTGCCTCTCAGCATGATGAATTACTGCTTGTCTTTCCAACTCACAGCAGGCCTTGATGGTCAACCAGCCCAATTCTGCTCTACAAACCCCCGCCACAGTCCTTCGATGAACTTGCAATACACTTCTTGCTGTCTCATTCCACACTGCTTCGATCTTCTTCCACCATGATTTGGAAAGCTCTGTCATACATAATCCATATGACAAGGTAGACTTGACAATAGCCTCTGCAGCAATCTGGGCAGTGCGTGTACCAAGGCCTTGGGCATTGGCTCCCCGCTGCCTAAGGCTGTAGAGGGCTTGCTTGGCCTTGGTGATCCTCTCCTTGGCATGAGTTGTCCATTCCCCACTTTCTTCAAACCACAGTCCCAGGTACTTGGCCTCCTTCACCCGTTTCCCAGCCTCCCCCTTCAGTCTCCACTCTTGAAAATGAGCCTTCTTTCCTTGTACTAGCACCACTGATTTCTTTGCATTGAACTGAAGTCCCAGAGCATTCACTGCCTCCACTGCTACATTCAATCTTCTCTGAAGCTCAAATGGGTCGCTGGCCACCACTGCCAAGTCATCTGCAAACAACAAGCAAACATTCCTTGCTTTATCTCATCTTTCCTTCTCCTCTGCAGCTTGTAGCTTTCTTGCCACCACATCAATGTATACATTGAACAAGAATGGAGACAAAACTCCTCCTTGCTTAACTCCTCTTTCCACCAGAAATTCCTCTGAAAGCTGCCCATTCATGCGAATAACACTCGTCATACCATGGTACCACTCTGTAATGATACCCACTGCTGCCTCTTCTGCTCCTCTTTTGCGTAATGTCCTTGCCAGTATGTCATGGGCAAGCATGTCATATGCCTTGCTGATATCCAACAGAGCAATATAGGTACGTTCTTTGCTTCTCTTCATCAGGCATTTCTTCAACCGCCACACCTGATCCATGACTCCCCTTCCTTTTCTAAATCCACCCTGGCAATTACTTATCCACCCTTGCTCTCTTGCTTGTATGTTCAATTGTACCAAGATAGCTCCTTCGAACACCTTGGCTGCATTGCATAGGAGAGTAATACCTCTATAGTTTGCTGGATTCTGGGGATCTCCTGTCTTATGCAAGGGAATAACCACCCCCTGTTTCCACTCCTTGGGGAATATGCCTTGGTTCTCAATGACCTTGATCAGCGTCCAAGTTGCATCTTGCACATGTTTGCCTCCATACTTCATCATTTCCCCATCAATATTGTCCCCCCCAGCTGCTTTGCCCACCCTCAATCTTTTCCTCCATGCAAGATTAAAACTCTCCTTCTTAAGCCAGTTACTACCAGACCAAGGCAGTCCTTCTGGACCTGCTTCCTCTCGATGCAAGCTCCCAATGGAAGAATCCTTCCTTCCCAGCTTTGCCCAATGTTCCTTGAAGGCTGCTGTGCTACCGTGGTGCTCCATAACTGCTTTGGGCTCTGCTCTACGCTTTGCCACTATCCTCCACATGTTGCCGATCCATTTCTGCATTTCCTTGATGTTCTCTTGTCTTTTCCACTTCATCCAGTCCCATTTGTTGGCTCTCCACAACTTCACAAACCTTTTTCTGAGTTCCACAAATTCCTCTCTGGCCTTTCCATCATTCTTTCCTTCTCTTAGCCACTGAGCATGGGCTATCGCTACCTGCTTGTTCAAGGATGTTAACTCTGCTGTCCACCATGGCTTCCTTGCCCTGCTTGTTGTTGCTCCTATCAGTCTCCTTTCTCTACCAAACCATCTCATTGCACAATCCCACAATCCTTTTTTCCACTTGCTCCAAAGATCTTCAACAGTAGCTGCTCCCTCCCGTGTTTTCTTGACCATGGCCTTCCATTCCTCTCCTTTGAAGAAACGCTTGCACCCGCGTTTGTACTCCCTCCACCTCCTCTTGCGATCTTCCTCCGAGTAGGACTTCCACTTCCATCGTTCCATCCAAACCCCGCCACAATTATCTGCTGGGTCCTTCAACTCGACTACCAGTGGTCGATGATCGGTCCAAGCTTGCCATCTGTCACCAACTACCTTGCCCGGCCATCTCCATGCTACCACATAGTCCACAATGCTCTTTCGTTTTCCAGCTCTCCATGTAAATACTGGCGCTTCCTCTTCGAGCTGAGGCAACGAGAGGGCCAGCCTTTTGAAAGCCTCCACCAACACCTTTCCTCTCGTGTTGTAAGTAGATTCACCTCTACCATTCCATCCCTTTCCAACCCTGGCGGTCCAATCACCTCCAATAATCAGGGGTCTTCCTTCCTTGACCACGTCCAGGATTCTTTTCTCAATCGCAGCCAAGGTGACCTTAAAGTTGTCCACGGTACCTCCTGGAGGGAGATACACTATACCGATTATAAAGATGCAACCCTGTCCCGCCAGTTCCACCCAAGTGGAGTTGGGTGTTCGCCACTCTTTCCTTTCTCTGATGTTCCCCTTGAAGCCCTCTCGAACAAAGAAACCTGCGCCACCCCTTCCATAGCCACTCCTCCCTGGAGCAGCCCCTCCACCCATCCACCGATACCCCTCCAATCGAGGGGCAACCATCCTCCTATGTTCGCACACTCCAATAATGTCAAATTGCTTACTGTCAGCCCAACAGCTGACCAATTCCTCTTGTCCCCAGCCCCTAGAGTTGACAAACGCTACTGAAGTCATTGGGTCTCCTCTCCTTCCTCCTCCACAATGTCAGACCAGTTGGCAGCACCATGATACTCCTCCTCAGCCAGCGCGATGCCTGAGAGTTCCAAAGAGCTGTCCAAGGCCACTGTTCCAACATTCTACTCCTTTTCCTTCTTCTTCTCCATCTTTCTTTGCTCTTTAGGCTTCCACAGCGGTTTACCTTCATTCTTGGCTTCTTCAATTCGGGCTTTGCCCACCCACCAGCGGGTAAAAGCATACAGCCTGGCTCTTTCCGCAATAATGTCTTCGGCAGCCTGGGCCGGCTCCAAAGTAACTCCCCAATGCTGCGTGCCATTCTTCTCTCCTACTTTCCACACTCCGACGTGCTTGAGCCCCAGCTCGAAGATCCTCTCACTTACCTTTTCCTTCTTAAGGTCCTTACCGCTCACCACAATCGATCTGCCCTCCACCGCCCCTACCTTGGAGTAGGGACTGGCAAAGCCATACTTTGGTTTTACTGTAGACCAATAGTTCGGGTCGGTTACTGTATCTTTGGTCCACGGCCTCCTGTATATGTTGGAGTTATCCTGCCAACATATCCCTTGTTCCTTTGCCATTTCTTCCTTCCAGTATTCCAAGCTTGGCGCGCTGACCGTAGTTGCCGTTGGAGGGAAATTCCTTTCCGCAGTAATCATATCACACCGCGGAGCTGATCCGACCACCTCCACGTAAGACCGTTGGGAACCCAGAGTAAGGCCGCCTTTGGTACTATTTGCACTTCCTTTTTCCACCATAAGATTATTGATCTCCTTGTCGAGGGATTCAATCAGGTCCCTGAATCGTACAATCACTGCGAGTGAGAGTACGCCTGCCTCGGAGAGCTTACCACACTCGTGAGAAACACGGCTAATACAATCAAACAGCAGCGCCACTTGACTATTGGTTCGCTCCTTAACGCCGGCTGCACTGACTGAGTCCGAATCAATCTTCCCCTTGGGCACAACACTTGTCCCTTCCTCTCGGCGGGGCGAATCCGCTACCGAGTTACACTGATCCTCTGCCCCTCTGTCGTCCTCCTCCTTTTGGTTCACCCTGGGAGAAGGAATCTTGACTGTGGTAGTGTTCAGGTGCCCATACTTTTCCACCGCAAACTTGAACGCTTCCTCCAGAAACTGATTTAGCTTGTCCCCTTTGACAAAACACTCGGGGATCTTTGTCTCTTTTTGCACAGCTTGCAAAGCGGGCTTCCACGAACGATTACCGTTTAGGGTCCCCAGTCTAAGACGTTCCTTCATGGCCAGATCCACCCATCGACGTAGGACCTGTTCCCTCTCCTGACTGTCAATCAATTCAGTGCTCTTGCGTGGCAGAGTCCTATTTTTCCGCATTTTTTCCTGCCTCGACTTTCAACAATAAAGCAATTCTATATAACAAAGAAGATGATATAAAACTACTAAAAATACAAGAACTCCTGTTATACCACTCCCCCATAATACCTATCTCTATCTCTCCTTGTATATATATTTCTTTCTTTCATTCTATTAAAGGTCTTTTCCCTGCATACAACGAGTTGGTATCCGTTTGTCCCTCACCGGCCTTATCACTCCAACTCATCAATCTCAGGTCCCACCTCATAGACAACACATCACAAAGACTTGAACTAATCTCATCACAACTCCTAAAAGACAATATTGATAACTATAATAGCAAAATAGAACCTCACCCTCTGATAGGCACATACGCCCCAAAACCTAAATCAAGTTTTCTTACTATCACAGGCCTCTTTACAGTACTGGAGAAAATCATAAACAGCCCTTAAATAATGGTGTGCCATTCTCCACCCTTTATGCAGGCCACATAGCACCCCTCACAAGAACCTCTATTCAATCTCCTTACAAAGAACAGCTCCTAGCAGCACATGCTCTCATTGAAGAAAAGAAAAATTATATACACAATATTCTCTACCCTATTACTTCCTCTCCAACCCCCTTCTCCTTAAGAATGGCAAAAGTGCAATATTCACAGATGGTTCCCACTCCAAAGATGGGACAGGCTCAAGCATCTTCTTCAACGCTAATGACCCTGCTAACATCATATACAGAACTCCAAATGATCAGACCTCATTTAATGCAGAATTAACAGCCTTCCGCTTAGCAGTCAAAAGTAACAACAATCTACCCATTACCATCTTCTCAAACAACCTGAGCTGCATCAACGCTCTCAAGAACAGAAACCCAACTACCCCAAGAGGAAAAAAGGAGCATCCAATCCTTAAACTCATCGACACAGTTATCCTTGAGCAAGAAGCCACAGTTGATTTCCAGCATATCTACAGCCACCAAAAGGAAAAGCTCAAAAAACAAAAGAACACTTGGAAAAAGAAAATCACACACCAAGATAAAGTACTAACCACCTTTGTAGACCCAGCTATTTTAAAACAAGGCAATGAACAAGCAGACAAGCTGGCCAGCCAAGCCTCCCAGCTCCCCTCTAGGCCCCTTATAGAAGAACTCTGCCTCTCCCCCACAGAATACCTTATCAAGGACAACACCTAACAAAAGTTCTGGACACATAACACATGGAAAACTGTAAAAGCCACCCTCCCCAAAGAAACAGCCCCAAACAAAAAACCAGACCGATTCATCCAATTACCATATCTCCCAATTGACACAGAACATGTAAGATTCAGTGCATGCCATAACCTTCTCCCTCTATGTGCAAACGCATACTCCTCCACTGCCTCCAAAGCCCAACATGTAAGCTATGCCCACCAAACTCCGGAGGAAGAGGACCTAATCCACTTGGTCCATCACTGTCCAGCACTGATGCAAAACCAGAGAACACCTCCACCAAGACCTCAAAAACATCAACCCCAACCTCGCCTGCCTCTTCATTGACAACCTAGACAACACTGATGTCTGGTTAGGCGCCCTCCCACACCAGGTATTCCTTCACCCAACGAACAAAGACAAAAGAAAACAAGTCCTAGACAGCCTGTACAAAATTGCAAATGCCCTACAAAACTTCTACCGAACAACAAACAAAGCCCTCACAGAAAAGGGCTGGCTGCCCCCCGCCCCCCTCCCTCCCTGAACTCCCCTCCTCCTCCCTCCCCCTCTCCCTTCCTCTTCTACAACAACTTCATTTCCAAATTCCCTTACTATGCCCACTGGGCCTACCCTTACAAAACCTGTAGCCAGCCAGTACCCCACCTGCCCCACAGCACCACAGCAACTAACCACCTTACAGGAAGGCAACAAGACAATACACCACAACGCATAACAGACCACAGCAACCCATGCCCAACAAAGACACTCATGTACACACCCCACATCCCACCCACACAAACCAAGCCGTTGTTGCTTTAGAGTATACTGAGAGAAAGGGAAAAGAGAAAAGGGAAGAAGAGAGAAATTTGTAGAAGATATTCTGCATGAGGAGTTTTGAGATATGTGTTGGTGATTAAACATATCTTTTGTAGGCTCATATCCTTCAATGCCCTACTTCTTTACCTCTATTCCTTTATGGTTCCCTTTTTCTTAAAAAAATATGTTTGCTTTGATTTAAGAAGTAGTAGGTTGTGTATTAAGTTAACAGCTTGGAATCTCAGAAGTGTTAGTGCTAGGGACAAAAGGAATGCTAATGACCTTAATGTTAGTGCGAAGAGTAAGTCTTGGCCAGGGAGCACAAGACATATATAAGTGTGTTGCTGTGTGTTGCTGTTAGAACCTGAGCATAGAACCAAGACAGGAACCAAGAGAAAGACGGGAGCCAAACGTATTTAATGAGAGGAAGAAAACAAGTGTGTTTGTGAGTGTGTTGTTTCTTTGTTTGTTTGTCTGTGTGTTCTTGGTTGTGGGAAAAGTATTTATAGTTGAGAAGGCAACCAAGGAAGGAAAGGGGCTCGAGTTGGGGAGTGACTTCTTGGTTTCTTTGTTCTTAAGTTCTAGGCTTGGGAAAGTTCCAGGGAAGGCAGGAGAAAGATCTTCGGAATGGCTCGGTGTCGACATAAAAGATTGATGATAGCTGACATGAGATTGTCGACAAAAAAGAGAAAAGAAATGAAGAAAGAAACGAAGAAAGAGTTGGTTATGTTGGCAGTTGCCAACACTGCAACTGTATGTAGAAGGGGGAAAAGTGCTAATCTGCCTGGTGGAAGATGCAGCCAAGGTATCACAGTGTTGGCAAGAATGCTGATGAGTGAATATGATATAAAAGAGACAAGGGAAGAGACACATGTGGGAGAGGAGTGAAAGAGCTGTTGAGAGAAGAGTGAGGGTGTTGTAAAATAAGAACGGGAATGAAGGCTGAGACAAAGTAAGGAGGATTGTAAAATAAGAACGTGAATGATGGTGGAGACAAAGTATGTATGCGACCCAAACTTAATTTACTAAAAGTGAAGAGTACAAGTGATAGTAAAGTATCTTGTGTTTTGTTGTAAGTTGTCCCAAGAGGAAAAAGAAGAAGAAGCAAGGAGAGGCAGTATTTAAGTTAGAAGAAAGATCCATTAAAGAGCAAAGCAAAAAACAGAAAACAGAGAAAAAAGGAAACATCAAGAAAGGAGAAGGGAAGATGAGAGGTTTCCTCGGGAAGGAGAAGTCAGCAGAAAGAAGAGAAGAGCTACTATGTTGGAGTTTTCCAACAAGGGGTAGAAGAGCAACCTAGTGTGGCTATAAGGGACGTAGGGAAAGCAACAGAGTTGTTGATTCATTCTTTCAAAGTCTGTCTAGTGTGCTTAGTGGTAGAGGAAGCAGTGTGAGTGCTGTTCTCTGATCCTGAGACAGGATTGAGTTGTGTGTAAGAGGAAAGAGTGGGGGAAAGAGATTTGAAGAGGAAAAGCTGTGACATAGAAATCAGAGATGTGTTGAAGGAAGAGACATGATTAGCCAAGGTAACAGAAGAAGGAGCAGAGCTGCTGGGAGCTTGTTGGTTCTTGTGCTCTTGTGGCTTTTTCCTGAAGAAGGAGGGAAAGCGGCTTCTACTAGGATTGCAATTCCAGCTGCCATCCTAAGGTCCAGGGTTTATCCCATAGTTTATTGTTTGTAATGCGTTTTGAGGAGTTCTAGAAGAGACTTCCCAAGGTAGTGTGCCTTGAGTTCATCACTGAACATATTGGGAAGCTGGTTGCAGAGTGTAGTGAATTGGTTGATAAGTTTGTGAACAGACTCGCCTGACTACTGATGAAAGGTAGTTACAGCAGTGGTTGTGGTTTTATCATCTGGTAAATGATAATGCTGATGGAACACAATGTGAGCTTCTTTCCAAAGAAGGTTGCCAAGCATGTTGATGGCGCAAAACTGTCCATGTTCAGTAAGGGTGATGATCAAAGCTTGCATCCAACACTCAACTGAGTAGTCGTGTGCACAAAGAAGATACTCAAGCTCTTTGGTGTGAAGAGTAGAGTCTTCACGTTTGTTTAAGTTGAATTTGGGTAATCTGGCAGGAAGGTGAGGCACTTTCTTTGGAGTAGGTGTGGAAAAAGGTGAAGCACTATTGCTTGTAGACTCCAGGTGGGAAATTTTGAGAGGAGGAGTGAGAAGCAGACTCACCTGCTGATCACATGATGGAAGTAGGATGTTGTGTGTGACTAGAAGAGGTGAAGGGGCCAGCAGGGGTGCTGTTCTCCAATCCTATGATGAGAGTAGAAGGTTGTATACGAGGAAAGAGAGTAGGCAAAGCTGGCATGATAAGGGAAAGTTGGGGGGTTGAAGGAGGAAATGCATTGAAAGAGGTGTGATCAGCTGACCACAGTAGGTTGAAGATTAGCTCTTTGCACTTCTTCGACTATTCTGGAAAGTGTATGAGGTCCTTGTCAACTTCTGTTATCTGAGTTTCCAGGGCAGTATTTTCTGCCTGTTTCTCTTTTCTGACCTTGTCAGAAGTCTCATAAAAGATGTTGAGTGAAAGTTGGAAACTTTTCTGCATTAGGGTCTGACATAGTGTTCTGTTTCCTTATTGATTTTCTCATAGAGGATGTGTTGATAGGGAATAACCCTGTGGATCAAGAAAGGGACTTTGGATATAATGTAAAAGTAAGGAAAAGAGAAGAAAGGAAAGGGGAAAGAAAAGAATAACTAGATAGCACAAAGTTAGTCTGAAAGCTAATTCAACACCTTTCACTTGTGAACTTGAATAACAATTGAAAAGGCATTGAGGATAAGGGAGTAAGAGAAGTAAGAGTACACTATGTATGTACAATGTTACTTTTTATGTATAGAGTGGGGAAAAAAATGCAGAAAAAAAGGGCACCGCCACACAAAAGCACTGACTGTCAATCAATTGAATCAGAAGAGGGAACAGGTCCTACATCAATGGATGGATCTGGCCATGAAGGAACGTCTTAGACTGGGGTTAAATAGTAATTGTTCATAGAAGCCTGCTTGGCAAGCTGCGCAAAAAGAGGCAAAGATCCCTGAGTGTTTTGTCAAAGGGGACTGGACCTAAATAGCAATTGTTCATAGGAGCCTGCTTGGCAAGCTGCGCAAAAAGAGGCAAAGATCCCTGAGTGTTTTGTCAAAGGGGACAAGCAGTATAACTCAGTGGTGTATTCGCCCTGCTGAGGGGAAGGGACCAGTGTTGTGCCTGAGAGGAAGATTGATTTGAACTCAGTCAGTGTAGACAATGTTAAAGAGTGAATCAACAGTCAAGTGGCGCTGCTATTTGATTGTATTAGCAGTGTTTCTTGCAAGTGTGGTAAGCCTTCCAAGGCAAGTGTACTCTCACTCACAGTGATTGTACAATTCAGGGACCTGATTGAATCTCTCGACCAGGAGATCTGTAATCTTATGGTGAAAGAAAAAGGAAGTGCAAATAGTACCAAAGGCAGCCCTGCTCGGGGTTCCCAACAGTCATATACAGAGGTGGTTGGATCAGCTCCATGGTGTAATAAGATTACTGCAGAAAGCAATTTCCTTCCAATGGTAACTGCAGCTATCACACCAAGCTTGGAATACTGGAAGGAAGAAATGGCAGAGGAACTTCAGAATATACAGGAAGATGTGAACCAAGGATATGGTAACCAACCTGAACTATTGGTCTGGAGTAAAACCAAAGTATGGCTTTGCCAGTCCCTACTCCAAGGTAGGGGCTGTGGAGGGCAGATTGATTGTGGTGAGCAGTAAGGCCTTAAAAAAGAAAAGGTGTGCAAGAGGATCTTTGAGCTGGGGCTCAAGCATGTTAAAGTGTGGAAAGTAGGGGAGAAGAATGGTATGCAGCATTGGGGAGTTACTTTGGAGACTGCCCAGGCAGCTGGGCATCTCACATTTCAAACAACAGTGGCAGGAAAGCTGCCAAAAACTGCTGAAAACCGCCAAAACCGCCAATAAAGGCAGAAATCAGCAGTTTGACTACTGACTACTAAAAACAGCCAAGTGCGCAGGGTCTTTGTTTATTTTTTTTTAATTAACAATCTTAACATCTATTACAAAGATCTTCAAGAACAAAGAAAGTAAGAAACTACTCTTCAACTCTAAGTCTCTTCCTTGGTTTGCTTTTCAATTATAAATACTTTCTCCTCAAATACAGAGAATTGGGACAACAACACAAACAAAAACGCACTTGTTTCCTTCTCTTTCCTTTAATACATTTCATTTTCATCCTCTGTTTGTCTTTTTCTCAGTTCTACTCAGGTTCCAGGTGTCATTTCTTAAGGCCTTAGTACATTGAGACAGTAGTAGGGATATGTAGAGCAAAATTAGGTTAGTTGACCATCAAGGCCTACTTACTGTAATTCATTATGCCAAGGGACAAGATGGGCACTTTGAGTTACTAGAGATAAGTCAACTAAGGGAAGAGGAGGGTGAGAAAGAAGAAAGTGAAGGAAATGGAAAGAGAGAGAAAGCCAAGAGGGAGAATAAGGACCTTAACTCAAGTTGCCAATCCCAGCTTGTCCAGACTTATTTTTGACAAAAATGACTATTTTCGTTGGTTATGTTCACAACAATAATGAAGATGAAGAACAAGTCAGAAAGCTGATTATAGAAGACTGTACAACAAAGCTATTATCAAGTGAAAAGAAATGAAATAAAGCACAAGAGATGAAACAATGCAAGCAAAGTTGTAAATTAGTTTGAAGATAACAGGCAGCAAGAGCAAGTAAAATATGGAAGTTATTTTGCATTCCTTTAACACCTTTTTAGTAATGTAAATTCAAGAAAAAGAGTAAAAAGTAAAAAAGGAAAGAAGAGGATGGATATAGTATAAAGCTAGTCTAAATGCTCATTCTACATTTTTCTTGGGAAGGTATAAAGAATGAGTAAAAAAAATATGAGTACACAACTATATACAATGCCTACTTTTATGGTTGTTTCTTTCAGAGCAAATAAACTTCTTATTACTATTACTCAGGTTTCAATAGTTACTTTCAATTATACTGCCAATTGAATGAATTTTGATGGAAAGAATATAAGTTTAATAGAACCAAAACTAAACTTATTTTTCAAAATTTTATTTGATTTTATTTTTCACAAATACTCTCAATAGCACATATATATGAAGCACACTTATTCCTTAATCATTGTAACAACAAGGCAATGTCAGAGTTTGAGGAATGACAGTGAAGCAAGGCCTTGATAAATGGTAAGCTACTGTCTAATTAATCACTGTTCAGATTCATACACATAACAAAGGGTGACTCTATTAACAATAACACATGGTATTCATCAAAAGACAATACACTTATTGAACATGCTAATTAATTTTTCCAATCTATCTTGTTTGATTGTACATTATGTTGCTAGTTCATCTTCTTACTGTCTTCTTTTCTTTACTTAATTAGTTTTATTTTATCATAATATTCTTTCTTATCACCTTTATCTCCAAGTTCTTGTAGAACACAGTGCAAACAAAAAGAAGAATCTCCTATTGAAAAATTCTTAAATAATAAATAATATTTTTTCATTTTTTTACTTAAATGCAGAGAGTTTAATAGAATAAAAGAGGAGAGGAACAGAGCTGTGTCCCTGCTGGCCAGCTAAAAGTAACCAAAAAAAAGGAAGAAAGCTAGTGATGTGACAGCAGATACTATAGATAATGACAGAAAGAAAAGAATAATGAAAGGGATGACAGAGCTAATATGTTAAAAGTAATTCTTATTCTTAATAATCATCTCCAAAGAGAAATGAATCAACAAAATGAAAGAAAAAAGAAAATCATTTTGCTCTTATTTCACAAGGCAGAAGGTTTTTTATTTCTATTTTTTTCCAAGTTTCCTTACTCATAAAGTTCAAAGGCTGCAATCTCCTCCTCTTGTGATATGCTAGATATGTCTAATGTCTTAACAGCAATCTGATGTTTACACAATAAAGAGGACATTGACACTCTGTTGAAGCAAAGGGGAGGGATGTTTAGTTTCCTTTCTTGTAAGGAGGAGTCAGCACTCAGAGAAACTCCTCCTCTTCTTGGTAGGAAAGGATGGGCATTTTGCAGTACAACATGGACATTAGTGCCTCCACTACCAATCGCAGTTACCCCTGCAAAAAGTGTTCTTGTTTCGTCTCCAGCTGCCTTACCCAAGTGAGAATGAACAGTAGTGAGAGGCCAGGCCTCGCACTTTGTAGGCACAAAGAATGGAGAGCTCTCCAAGCGGAGATTGGCATGAGAAGAAGAATGGTTCACAGTTGGGACAATTGTATCATGGTAGAGGCATAAAACGGTTTTGATGAGGGCAGCAATACCTGAAGCTGCTCCAAGATGACCAATGTTGGATTTGATAGCTCCCAAGGCGATATGGGGGCCATGAGGATGCTGCCTGCTGCTGTCTTCTCCATCACAATATTGAGAACGGTGCTGATGAAGGGGCTCCATCTGGTATTTAGTCTGTCCGTCCTTGGTAGCAGCTCTCTCAACAAATACTTTGCGAAGGGCTTGAATCTCAATGGAATCACTTAAAGGTACAGCTGTACCATTTGTCTCCACAAAAGAAATGTCTTGAGGGCGCAGGCCAGCAACACGAATGGCGTGTTCAATAGTGGAGGCGACGCCCTGCACGCCGGGACAATAATAGCCCATCTTTCCTGCTGCCCCATCATTCTTGGTGGCAGAGCCCCTTATCACAGCATAGATGTGATTCTCATCAGCAAGAGCATCCTGCAGTCGTCGCAGTACCACAGCACCGCAGCCATTACCAGGTACACAGCCGCCTGCCTGGGTGTCAAAGGGCCGGCACACCCCATCCTTGGAAAGGCTCGTAGTTGCCACAAAGTAGCCCTCCTTTTCCTTGTGGGCAGCTTCCACTCCGCCAGCTACTGCTATGTCACATTCACCGTTGTTCAGAGCGGAACAAGCCTGATGCACAGCCACCAAAGCTGAGGCACAGGCCGCCTGCACGCTTACTGCTGGTCCATCCAAGTCCAGGTGGTATGCCACACGGGAGGCTATAAAGTGGTTAGAGCGTAGCATGCTTCGCTTGGTTTCCTCTGCTGGAGTCCTCCTCCTCTTCGTCTTGGTCTCGTTCTTCCGGCAGGTACCAGTTCCCTCCTCTTCCTCCTCTTTTTCGTCCTCACCGTTGCTATACCCACTGTCATCACTGTGACTGTCCGCAGCTCCAACAAATACTCCAGTAAGCTTCCTCTCCGTCCTGAGAAGGGATGGATTGGGGTAGCCAGCGTCGTTCAGGGCGGTCGCAGCCATTTCCAAAAACATCCAGTGTTGGGGACTCATGGCGCAAGCTTCCTCCTCCGCAATGTTGAAGAACTGTGGGTCAAACTGAAGAGCATCCTCGACCCACCCCCTTGCCTTTATATAGGAGGGATGAGAGAGGGCCTCATCTGAGACGTGCCCCTTCAGTTCAGCTGTGGTAAACCTAGTAATGCAATCCTGCCCATTCTTGAGGTTCTCCCACAACTCTTGGTAATTGCTAGCCTTGGGACCTCTAAATCCCATACCCACTATTGCTATGTGCGTGGATTCTACATTGCCCATTGCTTGATTCTTTTCTTTTTTCTCCTTTCCTTCCTTGTTATTAGCAGAGTGAGTCGCTGGTGGAAAGCTGGCTGTAGGCGTCGACTCAGGTTGCATTTTGCTGATTGTTTGTGTCATACTACCAGCGTTGGATGGTTGCAATAGCTGATGCGTTTCTCCCGTCGCTGTTATAGCTTCAAAACGTTGTAATAAGTACTTCTCCATGCCGGCAATAGTCGGCCGCTCAAAGAATACACCCATGAGGTCCTCGTCTTCATCAAGCCCGAAAGCGTTGGCGATCTGTTGACAGAGCCTTGATACCATGAGGGACTCACCGCCAACCTCAAAAAATCTGTCCTCCGGACGGACTGGATGGCCAATGACCCCTTTCCACAGTGAGTGCAGCTTCTTTCGCACCGCGATGTGGTGCTCCGGACAACCTCCCGAGATAGAGGTGATCCTATCTTTTGATCCATTCACGCAGGAATTCTTGCAGGCTTCACCACCATTCCCTAATTCGTGCGGATGAAGCAATCCGATATCGTTTTCCTCCATCTCCTCACGCAGCTTGATGTGAGCAATATCTCTCAGCTTGGCAGCATCCACCTTCTGGTTAAGGGTCATCGGGATACGGTCGATGGAGAAGAAATTGCGTGGCGTCATGTAGCTGGGAAGGCGTCCTCGTAAAAACGTCCTGAAGTCTTCTTGCATGGCAGCTTCTAGCGGAGCAGTGATACCGCTGCCCGTGGCAATCTTTCCTTTCCTGACTATAAAGGCTACCAAATGCTTTTCTGCTGTAGGTGCAGGACCTTCCCCGTCGCAGGCTACCACAGCAACGTCCCCAACAAGTGGGTGGTCTTGCAGAGCGCGGACTATCTCTCCCAATTCCACACGGTTTCCTCTTATCTTGAGTTGCCCATCATTTCTGCCAACAAAGAGGATATTGCCATCTGACAGCCATTTCACCTTGTCCCCAGTGCGGTACAACACCGGAGCCATGGCACTCCCTCCCGTTGCTCCTCCAACAGCCGAGGAGGCAAATGGGTTGGGAACGAACTTGCGGACAGTCAGCTCCTCATTGCCAAGGTAGCCTTTAGTAACACCTCCGCCGCCTATGAGCAATTCCCCGCAAACACCAACGGGCACGCGGTTGAAATAGCTGTCTACTACGTAGGCCACCGCGTTGTCAATGGGTCTGCCAATAGGCACTGAAGTCTGCATGCTGCTCAACAAGGCAGGGTCCATCGAGTAATAGGTAGAGACCATTGTGCACTCGGTGGGTCCATAACCAGGAGTGATGATCAGGCTTGGGTTGGTCTCCAGCACCCGCAGTACAGGCTTGGGCAGCACCTCGTCTCCGCCAAGTATGATTTGCTTCAGTCCTGCAAACATTTCGGGTCTCTCTCGTGCATGGTGGTTGAACAGTGCACTGACAAAAACCATCTTGGTTATCTTGTGCTGCTTGATAACCTTCGCCATAGAGCGAGAATCCAGAATAGACTCTTTGTCCACCAAAACGACGCTGCCTCCTCCGCATAGAGTGCCCAGCCCCTCCAGCACGCTCATGTCAAACTGCACAGCAGTGGTGGCCAGCACCCTATCCCCTTCCTCCACATGGAATTGAAACTTGTTGCTAAACATGCTCACCATGTTTTGATGAGTGACCTGAATGCCTTTTGGTCGCCCCGTGGTTCCAGAGGTGAATACCAGCATGGCGACGTCATGATGGAGAGCGGCAGCAGCAGTAGGTTTACAGAGATGCCGCCCTTTGCCAGAAGACTCGGCTACAACAGGTTCCCCCAGGCAATCAATGCACAGCTGCACAAGACGAGGATCATAGCTACCGTTGACAGTAGGCGATGGCAAACTGTCCTTCAGCTCATCCATGTGGAGGATTACTTGGCAGTTGGCGTCTTCTAGAATGCCAGAATTGCGTTGAAGCGGTGCTTCGGGGTCCAGAGTAAGAACCACAAAGCCAGCCTTGAGTACAGCCAGCTGTGAGGCCAACAAACCAACAGACCGCCTGAAAAAAAGTGCAACCACTCGCTTCTGCCTTCCACACACATCCCATAGCATCTCCTTGATCGCTTCTGCTTTGTAGTTGAGTTGGTCGTATGAGACTGAGATATCTCCTTCTGCAACGTATGCTGCGGTTCTGTCGGGTAGAGAAGCGACGTTTTTTTCAAAGAGGTGCTGCACCAGCACGGCAGCTGCAGCGTCTTGCATCTTGTGGTTCTCATTGCTGGTACTAAAGCTATCCAAGAGTTGATTTTCCTCAGCGGAGAGCAGCGGTATGTCGCCTAGCAGTACTGCTGGGTCAGCCAACATGCTGCTCAGAACATTGGCGTAGTGGGCGGTCATGAATGCAGCAGCTCTGCTGGAAAACAGACGCGTATCGTAGTGTAGAGCAAGCTCCAGCGTTCCCACAGGAGAGCCGCCGGGTCTGTCTTCTGAGATATGGAAGGCAACCTCAGTGGATCCAGAGAGAAGCGTCATGGAACGGGAAGGAAGGAGTGAAAGGCGTAGAGGGGTGCATTCTTCCCTCGGGAACTCAACGTATGGGTGGAATAGCAACTCCACGTTATTGCCATGGCGATGTTGAATCCCGGATGAAGAGTCGCATGAGTGCTGCTGCCATTGATCATCGTAGCAGTTGTCTTCGTCATCGTCAGCACCAGAATTCAAAAGAGCCCTCTCCACCTGTCGTATAACGTCCTCCGCACGGCAGTTGGCTGATGGAATATTTGCTGCTAGGATACGAGGAGCAACAAAGCATCCCAAAACAACTGCAGTATGGCTATCAGTCCCACGAGGCACGAGCTCGGAAGGGACAAGAGTGGCTGCCACACATTCGGTTTCCGTGTTGTATCTATGGAGGAGTATGAGCAGAGCCGCTAACAGCTGCTTCTCTTCAACCACCGGTTGTTGCAGCAACAGCCGTTGTGCTCCCTCTTCGCCATTTATATTGGGGACAAGAAGAGTGCGCACAACAGTAGCAGTAGGCCGTCTCGTCACTGCTGCTTCACTCTCTGATAATGAAGAAGGTAGTACACTATAAGGTAGTTGCGCAGGGAGTGGAGGCTTACTAAAACTCGTTTGCGGATTGCATATCTTCTCATAATTTCCTCTTAAACGTGTTCTGTTGAATAATGGCAACAGTAAAACGGCTGATATCCCGCTTTCTTGATGAATGGAGAAAAAAGAAGAGGAAGAGGCATCTGTTTTAGGTTTGCCTCGGAGGTTGCCATCTTTGCCGTTCAGCAACAAAGAAAGCTGTTGCCAGAAGAGCATTGTAGAGTTTTGGTCGAGGAGAAGCTCATGATAACAGAGAAGCAAGCAATGCCGTAACTTGCCAAGACGCAAAGCAATGATGCCGAACATGTTCTGGTTGTCGCCTTGCCCAAGCCGAAGGAGCTGTTTGGCCGAGGCCCGCGCCTCTTCAAATTTAGCTGCTTGTTGTCCCTTGCTCAGATAGGAAAGATCTTGCGCTTGAAACGATACATCGATGTCTTCCTGAGGAATGGTGCGACGCAGCAGCTCTTCTTCGTTGTCTTCGCAATGGTAGAAGACAGTACGAAGTATTGGATGGCGACGAGCCAGCTCGTGTAGACACCGATGCAGAGCAGAAGGCTTCAAAGTACCCTTGACTTTGACAACTTGAAGCTTCCACATACTCTCTTCGAAATATGAAGCAACCCTCGCCCTCTTTGGCCCTCGCCGGTAACGAAGTACAGCTAGCTCGGAAGGAGTAAGCCCAAGCGGAAGCCGAATGGGTAACTGTGCAGATACAGCACTTATGTTTTCGATGAGATGTCTCAATGAAGGATCATCATCTTTGTCTACAGCAACAACACCTTCCAGCAACCACTCAAACCGTACTAGCTGCTTATGAATGGTCTGCTGACGGTACATTCCGTTATTCCACTCCATTGTGACAGTGAGGGTGGAGCCTCCATGGTCCGCTACATTCATGGCCAGCCCGAATCCTGTACGCTCTTCTATACGTTCGACTCGGAAAGCGCAAGAGGCAGCAGTAGAAGAAGAAGGAGTAGAAAAGCACTCCACCGTTCGGTGCTCCAATGGTGAGCCGTCCCAATTGAAGCAATGTCGCACGAGACCTAAGGTTTGCTTGTTGGCGAAGGAGAGTGCCTTAGCGAGAGAAAACAACTCATACTCCTGGGCCTGCACCACAGCGGTACGGAGCTGCCTCAGCCAACGAAGAAGGAGATCCTCCTCGTCCACCGATAAATGAACAGGGAGAGGGTTAACTAGCATGCTCACGGCTTTGGGTGCGGCGGCCGACAGACTTTCTGAAGGCCGTCCTGCAAAGTTGATGAGAGATCCCAGAGCCTTGCGCCTCTTTCCACTAAGGCAATCTTCTACGAAGCCAAGCAACAGCCAAGCACCAAAGGTTACAGTAGCAAGAGTCATTGCATTCCTGTTGCACCACTGCTTCAATCGTATCACCAGTTCTGGTCGGAGTGGGTGATGGATGACCAGCTGCTCCGCTGTTGGAGGGGCGCTGCTGGTACAGTCTAGCGGTATCAATGGTTCAGTCGGGGCACCCGCCATTCTCTCCTTCCAAAACTGCTCTGCTCTTGTTTCCTGTTCCACGCTGAATTGTTGGCCTTGTAAGCTGCTGGTGGAAATGAGGGCAGTCTCTTCGATGAGGGAGGTTTGCGTTTCCAATCGTTTCGGGTCATTTGAAGGTGATGTTGATGGTGGTGATGATCTGACCAAGGTTGTGTACAACGAAACAAAGTCTTG
Organism: Balamuthia mandrillaris; assembly: GCA_031835245.1. NCBI lineage: Eukaryota > Discosea > Longamoebia > Balamuthiidae > Balamuthia > Balamuthia mandrillaris. The sequence goes on along the minus strand of JAVKOQ010000116.1, from coordinate 42,238 downwards.
GAAGACGATGGAAGTTGATGTGCCATCAAGTGAAACGTGGTGGTAGGTCCAAACGAATGTGCAACGAGGGCCTTGGGAATCGTTGCCTCTCTTGAATATAGCCATGCGGAGCAATGGAGCTACCTTGAAGTCCATTCCTCGTTTCCTATCCACAGCGAGATAGCGTTGCACCCGCTCTTCGAGTTTCTCTTCAGAGCCAACCTCAAACACAGGAAAACGTGGAAGTTTCACTTTGTTGTGAACGGCTTGGAGAACGGTTGCCATGTCGCCAGTCCAGTGAAAGCTTGCACGGAGGGCAGGATGGGAGGCGCAGGTTATCTCCCAGGCCCTGTGGAAGGCATGAATATCGAATACTACTCCAGACGAAGAAGAAGAAGAAGAAGAAGAAACAGTGGAGGCAACAAGCTGCATGAGGCCGCTGCTTGGCTGCCGTAGTGACATCATAAGTAGAGCTCGTTGGGAAGGAGTTGCCGGTACAAGGTATTCCACACTATCGTGAGATTTCAACACTATGTCTGCCAGTCGTTGTTGTGCAGGCATGAGTCGAACTTGCAGCAAGTAGTCTTCGCGCGTCGTACCAGTCGTTGATACTTGAGCAGGCAAGGAAAGCAAGTACTGCAGCTGAGCTCTTAGTGTTGGATGCTCAGTGATGAGGAGTGGGGTAAGGGGAAGCCCCTTTTCGTTGGCTTTGGCGGCAAGTGCCATGCATGCAAACGAGTCTCCGCCCATTTGGAAGAAGTTAGCATCCATGCCGATCGTACCGGCTGTGTCATGGAGGCAGCTTTGCCACAAGTCTCGCAACATGCACCCCACAGATGACTGGTCACATCTTGTCTCTACGCCGGCATCCAGAGGCAACGGTGTGCAGCTCGTTCGGAGATCCTCCTCTTCCTGGTTTTCCTCCCACATGCTGAGGACCTGGTTTTTGTCCACTTTACCGTTTAAATTGGTAGGCAAATGCTCTGCAAAAAAGATGTGCTTCGGCAGCATATACTCTGGAAGTCTTTCTTTCATGTAGCGCAACAGCTCCTCCTTCGAAACCTGTTGTTCTCGTGGATGATTGCTCTTCTGTGGCACCACACAGGCTATCAAGCGTTTCTCTTCACCTTCGTTGCCGTGGGTTGTACTGGTTGCTGTAGCCTCAAGTGTTATCGTTTGCTGTACGCAGACGCAGGCCGCCGCCACACCGGCATGCTGATTGAGTTGAGTTTCGATCTCGCCGAGCTCGATACGGTTGCCCCTGATTTTTAACTGATCATCAGCCCTTCCTGCGAAGGCTAGACATCCATCTGGCAACCAGTAGCCAAGGTCACCGGTGCGATACATACGTTGTGGTTCACGGCCTGCTGTTGCCACAAACGGATCCGGAAGGAACTTGGTGGCAGTCAGCTCTGGAAGGTTGAAATAGCCGGTCGCCACACCAAGTCCGCCTATCACAATCTCGCCAACCTGTTGCCGCTGTTTTTGTCTCTCTTCTTCTTTCTCCTTCTCCTGGTATTGGTGATGCGAGGAGAGGGGCCGCATCTCTTCATCGAGACGTAGATCACGTAGTTGTGCAAAGGGAAGCCAATTGGAATCCTCTCATAGTGACGTCCAGGCCTCACGCGAAAGTAGGACGCCCAAAGCGTGGTCTCCGAAGGGCCGTAGGCATTTAGCAGCCGCAATCCGGGATAGCTGTTGGCTACAGCCATAGCCAATGAGGCCGAAAGGGAGTCCCCTCCTACACACAATGCCTCCAGTTGACCGAGAATATCTGGCCTCGTGTTGGCGTACCGATGAAACAAGCCCGTTGCCATAAACATTTTGTTGATGTTGTGCTTGTAGAGATATTGGGCAAGAAAGCTGCTGTCCAGCACCTCCCACTTGGCTATAAGAAATAAGGAAGCGCCAGCTGAAAGCGCACACCACACTTCCATCACATGAATGTCAAATTGCACTGCTGCAGTGGGCAGCGTACGATCCCCCTCTTCATAGTACCAGTGGTGCTCCTCCTGCTCTCCTTCGTGCTTATCTGCCTCTTCCTCCTTTCGCCTAGCGATAGTCCGATGGAGTTGCTTCCGATGATGGCACGTCCTTCCCCTCCTGCTCATGCTGCTCTCCACAAAGTTGACTAGATTCTGATGCGTTACCATAACTCCTTTGGGTTTGCCGGTCGTCCCGGAGGTATACACCAGATAAGCCAAGTCCTCCGGCCGGTTGTTTACTTGAATGTCTTCTTCTTTCTCTTCTTCCAGTGGCGCCTTATCTACGTTGTTGTTGTTGTTGTTGTTGTTGTGAATGGTTACCTCGGTTCTTTGGCTGCTCGTTTGTTTGCAACAGAAGGTCTCTAAGGGAAGGACCACGGTCTTCCACTGGGCTGCACCAGGTCTAAGTTTGTTCAGCAGATGCTGCTGACAGAGGAAGACGGAGGGTTGAAGGTCTGCAAGAATCAATTGGTTGCGTTGGGGGGGAGCTTCCGGGTCTAAACAACAAAAGGCTCCTCCTGCGCATATAACAGCAGCTTCTGCCAAAATAAGTTCGGCGCGCCGTTCTGCTAGGATGGCCACCCGACTGTTCCTTGTAACGCCCTGTCTCTGCAGCTGTTTGGCTAGTCGCAGCACCTCGTCCCCTAACTCCGAATAGGTCATTCTGTAGGACTTGCCTTGTTGTTCCCAAGCCAACGCCGGGCGTTCGCCGAACCGCCTCACCGCCCGCCATAGTAGTTGGTTTACGGTGGTAGTCGTAGTTTTGGCGCAGAAGCTCTCCCTGCAGCAACTACCACCACTGCCATTTCGCACCGAGCTACCGCTCATTCTCCTCCTCTTGCTTGACAGCTTTTGCGTTTTTGGCCTTCCTCTTCTCTGCGCTATAAAGCACACCTCAATTTGGGTAAGTTCATAAAGACTGGTACGGCTTGCGGGTCAACCAGCCCACCAACCGGATTTTTTAGTTATTTGCAATTCGAGTCCAAAAACTCCCGAACTACAACAAAGCGAAACAACAACAAGCAAACGATCAACAGCCCCTAATCTATCACCCCTGCAGAGAGATGGCTGGGCAAAGTGATGTAATTCTTGTTTTGTGGCAGTGGTTTATTCGGGTAGGCAAAGCGTGGAGGTCTTGGATGCACCCTCTTCAGTTCGCTTTTTTCTTCCTTCGGGCAGCCTGTTCTCTGAGAGAAGTATCCAAGACTTCTTTCCTCATTCTTACGTGCTTTGGCGTTATTTCCACAAGTTCGTCCTCTGGAAATGTGGATTGAAGTGGTTAGGGAGGGAAAAATAGACCATTTTGGCAAAATAAAAAAACGGCATGCCGATGTCACTGGGCAAGTACCTTGCACATAGGTTATGGCTTCCTCTAAGCTGAGAATGCGAGGAGGAGTTAGGCGCACATTCTCCTCTTTCTGCACCGATCGCACGTTAGAGAGTTGCTTCGCTTTGACGGGATTTACATCGAGGTCCCCCTTTTTGGCACTTTCTCCCACAATCATACCTGGAAGAAGGTATTTGTCTGCATCAGTAACAGATATTGAGATGAAGTTGTTAGCACTCACCCATATAAACTTGGGTTTGAGGATGGATAAAAAGAGTTCCGCGAGGCTCAAGAAGGTTAAGAGCGTAGGTTGTTGCCACGCCTGTCGCATTGGAAACAAGAGCCCCCTTTCGCATGTTATCAATTGGCCCTTTGTAAGGAACCCACGAATGAAATGTATGGTGTAAGACCAGGGAACCTCTGCATAGTCTGGTCATCTCTGCCTGTTGGTAGTTCCAGGACATCGTGGTGAGTTCAGCTACAAGTAAACTCCAGCAGTTGATGCCTTACCCTAAAGCCAATGAGAGCTCTGGAGGGACACAAAAATGTCATGCGGGCCTTCTTTCCTTCATTTTTCATCTCCAACAGTTCAGCCTTGCGATTAGCTAAGAGGAACAAACAGAGGTAAGCAAAAGGCACCAAGAGAACTACAATTGGGGGTGTACATACAAAGTTTTTCAATAATTGGTCCACTGAATTCACCATCCACATCAATTGTAAGTTCTTCCTGTGGTTCAAGCTTGGTGCCATCTTCATCGTACTGGAAAAGTACTTTGGGCGGAGAGACTGAGAGCTCAAAGCCTTCTCTCCTAAGGTTCTCGATGAGAATCGCAAGCTGCAATTCTCCTCTTCCTTTGATTTCCATCTTGCCTTCCTCTGGCAATTCCTCCATTTCAATGGTCACATTGCTTTCAAGCTCTCGGAGGATGCGAGCTTTTAGGGCTGTCGATGTTACTTTGGTTCCATCTTTGCCAGCCATAGGGGAGTCGTTGACTCCAAATACCATGGAGAGAACAGGAGGATCAATCGGAACTGCTTTGATAGGCTCTGTGACAGAAGGGTCACAAAGAGTGTCTGTCACCGAAGTATTTGCAAAACCTGCGACAGCAATGATATCTCCGCATTCGCCAACGTCTAGTGGTTTGCGCTGCAGGCCCTGCCTACCCAACACCTTCAACGCCTTTCCTGTTTCATGTTTGTTTTCCGATTGTGAGGGTTGGCAAGCAAAATTAGAAAAGACATAGAGGAAAACAACAAAAGAAGAGGCATACCTGATTCCAGCTCCTTTCCTTCCAAGGAAAGGGAGCGCAAGGGTGAGCCAGCCACAACTCGCCCGCCTTCCACGCGACCAATTAATAGTCTGCCTAAGTGAGGATCATACTCCAAAGTGGTAATCAGCATTGAAAACGGTTTACTAGGATCAACATTTGGCGGCGGGACTGCAATCATCATAAACAATAACCGATCAGTGATGGACATGATAAATTAAGATTGAGCTCACAGACGTACCGTTGTTTATGATCGCCTCAAAGACAGGTGTCATATCTACTCTTTCGTCTTCCTTGTTCGCCACAGCCCAGCCTTCAGGGATGGAGGGCAAGGGAGAGGGGAAAAATGTGTTAATAATGATTGACGACTGGTAGGAGGTGTATCCTTACTCTCTCTGGCCGAGGCATATAAAGTAGGATAGCTCAACTGTTCATCAGATGCACTCAAGTTCACAAAAAGATCAAAAATCTAATGGCAACCGCAACATGTCAGAGTAGCATCACAACACTCAAACGTTGTGGATTATCAAAAAAAATGCAGTGCTGTCTGGAGAGAGGCAAGAACGTACTTCTGTTTCTACGTCCTCTGGTCGAGCAGTCTCACGGTCCATTTTGTTGAGAACCACAATGGGTCGCAGGTTCCTTTGTAGAGCCTTTGAAAGCACGTATTTAGTTTGGGTCATGGGTCCCTGTGATACTGGTTAGTCGCAGTCTTCATGAAGAGCATTGACGTGAATGCAAACCTCGGAAGCGTCTACCAACAGAAGTACACCATCTACCATTCCGAGCACCCGTTCTACCTCCCCTCCAAAATCGCCGTGCCCTAAAGCGGTGACACCTTAGAGGTTAGTATACTCCGCTGGAGACGATGGTTTAACAAAATACGGACAAGAAGAACAAGAACAAGAACAAGAACAAGAACAAGAACAAGAACAAGAACAAGAACAAGAACAAGAACAAGAACGAAGAACGAAGAACGAAGAACGAAGAACGAAGAACGAAGAACGAAGAACGAAGAACGAAGAACGAAGAACGAAGAACGAAGAAGAACGAAGAAGAACAAGAAGAAGAACAAGAAGAAGAAGAACAAGAAGAAGATAAGACAACAACAAAGAAAGCAGAAAGAACAAGAACTCACCGGGGGTATCAACAATGTTGATTTTGTAGTCTTTGTAATAAACGCTAGTTTGTTTGGATAGGATAGTGATTCCTCGCTCTTTCTCCAGCTCGTTGGAATCCTGTTAGAATTTCAAGAGCAGCCAAGACAAAACTTAGCATCGCCCTCGCTCACGAATAAGGAGGGGTTGGCAAACTAACCATGACACGTTCTCCATCAGCAAAGTTACTACCACTGTGTTTCAATAAGGTGTCAACCAAGCTTGTCTATGTGGTAGTTTGTTGTTTGGTAGGAGGGGTGGTGATGAGCAAGTGTTGCAACAGATGGGAGTGCTGTCCGTGAGTGCGTACCTTTCCGTGATCGACGTGAGCGATGATGGCCACGTTGCGGAGGCGGCTAATTCCGCCGGTGCCACTGGTGCAGAAAAAACGAACAAAGCGAAGGTTGCCACCTGTCTGCCAGCCGGTCCGCTTCATGGGGTCTAGCCTACCGCACGTTTTGTAGTGAGTACTGAACGTGCGAAGAGCGTGGAGACCATCAAACCGGCCGTTGCGGCCCAGTGTGGGCAGTCCTCCCACTGGCTTTGTTGTTGGTGTTGCGGAGGGCGGTGCACCCCGCGAGACGGAAAATGGTGTGCATGAGGAAGCATGTCGGCGAGTTTCCGCAGGAAGGCTTGGGCCGAGGTTTGGGCCGCAGCTCCGCCCCAGCAGCCCGCTGGTGCAACTCCCCAAAAAAGAACGCGGACTTGACAAACTGGGCAAGGAACGCCAGTTCCCGTTGCGGATGCTGTGAGACCACATGGCAGAGATCGGCCTTATCCTGACTGCTGACGAAATGAGTGGCGAAGGAAAGCTGCTCGTCGCCCGCAGCTAGCTAGTGCTTTTTAATTGTTGGCGGCACAGCCTAAAGAGTAAGGCGGCGCAAAGATCATAAGATCTAAGGACAACGAAAATAGAAATCACGACATTAGTCTTTTGGGCCAATGAGCATGTTTCCCGCCAAAACAACCCTTCCTTCTCCCACGTCTCTGAAGGCAAAGTGGTAGGGTTGGGGTGTGGGGTGGGGGGTGTACGGAATGGATGCTCATGCTGCTGCTGCCGCCAATAAACTTTTGGTACTCGTCAGTCGCCTTGACACTTTTCTGCTACTCGTTTTCTTTTCTTCTCTTCTCTTCTTTTCTTTTCATTTCTTTCTTTTAAAAAGTAAACACACAGACACACGCATCCACGAAGCTCCACGCACCACCGTATTTCTCATTGCTACGCTTCTACTACACAAGGAGGAAACCAGCGGAAGGAGGCAGAGGTGGAAACCGAAGCGGTTCAGCCGCAAGCAGGGGCACTGCTCCGATTGAAAAGGTAGCGTTCTTTTTTCTCTGCTCGCTCACTACATTTTTTGATGATGGAAACAAAATTGTTTAAAAAAGAACAGCATCACGAACCTCTGTGCGCCTCTTCCACAACGCTGCTGGAAGCTGGCCTGAATGGCAAGTTGCCCACAGTGCGGAAAAAAGTTTGCTACCTCTCACGGGTTGGCCATCCACTTCGGTCGGGTCCACAAGGAAGGGGGTCGCGCCACTACTTCTGCTACTTCCACTGCTACTCGGAAAAGAAGAGCGGAAAACGCCCCAGCGGCACCTCAGGCAAGGGCACAGAAGCGTGGAAGGCCGCAGGCTGCACCCGCCCAGCCCTTTTGGAACCAGTTTTCCAGCTTAATCGGGAGAAGATTAATACGCCCGGAAGCCTTGTGCTTGGAAGAACCCTTTGCCTGTGGTTCAGGATGGTTCACCGCCTGCAAGCACATTCCTAACGGAGAAAAGGTGTTGGAGGAGGAGGAGGAGAAGAAGGAGAAGGAGAAGAAGGAGGAAGAGGAAGAGGAGAAGGAGAAGGAAGAAGAGGAGAAAAACCAGAAAGGCTTGTTAGGCCTCATCGAGGGACTCGTTCCGTCTCGCCCAGCCGTACAGCTTACCAAAAAAGGCAAGAACGGAGAGGAGAAACCGGTAGTGGGGCGAGTGGAGAAGATCCGCCTTTATCCGCGCCCGGAACAAAAGAAGACGTTGGCCAAGTGGTTCGGCACAGTACGATGGACCTACAACAAGGCCGTGGAGTTCCATCGTGAACATCAAGGAATGCCTCGTGATGAGATGAAGGAACAAGTCAGGAAGAAATTCCTAAATAACAGCAATTTCACGGGAGAGGACAAGAGCCTTGCGTGGGTGTTGGAAACTCCTCGATTCATTCGGAGTGACGCTGTCGATGATTTCTTCAACGGCGTGAAAAGCAGCTTGGCGGCGGGCAGAGGCACGACTGGATTCCAGATGAAGTTCCGTGGTAGGAAGGACAAGAGCCAGTCTCTCAGCATCCAAGCCAGGGAGTGGAACCACAACAGCTCTATCCGCCAACTCTTCTTCGGGGAGGCGCGAATCAAAGCGAGGGACAAGAACTACAAAGTTCCGTCAGAGGTGCTCTATGCCGTTCGTCTGGTGAAGGACACTCGACTGGGCCATTACTACCTCTGCGTGCCTCAGCCTTTGAAGCTCATGGGCGAGAGCCAAGCCCGTGAGCACCGAAGGAGAGAGGCAGGCATCATCGCCTTGGATCCAGGAGTGCGCACATTCATGACCACCTACAACGGCTGCGGGGAGGTCACCGAGTGGGGCAAAGCGGACATCAACGAGATAGGCAAGCTGTGCCACCGCCTGGATCGCATGCAGAGTAAGGGCACCAAGGGCAACCACAGGCAACGGCGCCGTCTCCGAAGGGCCGCTGCTCGGCTTCGCCAGAGGATCCGCAACCTGGTGGATGACCTCCACAAGAAGCTCGTGTCTTGGTTGGTCAGGAACTTCTCCCTCATCCTTCTGCCAGAGTTCAGGAGCCAGCAGATGGTGCGGCGAGGCCACCGCCGCATTGGCTCGCGAACGGCCAGAGCCATGCTCACCTGGTCCCACTATCGCTTCAGGCAGAGGCTCCTCAACAAGGCCCAGCAATTTCCGTCCTGTACGGTCTGCCTCTGCGATGAGGAATACACCTCCAAGACCTGCGGCAAGTGCGGCCAAGTCCACCACCAGTTGGGGGGAAACAAGACCTTTCGGTGCCCAACCCGAGTGTGGCTACCAGGCCGATCGAGATGCCAACGCCGCCCGAAACATCTTGATCCGCTTTTTCACTTTACAAGCACTTACCACCTCCTCCTCCTCCTCTGTGAGGGGGCGGTAGGCGGTAAGGTTGCTTTGGTGCCGGCACCGTTGCTTATAGCGAGTCGTAAGACAAGCCGTGATTAGGCACGCCGGAGGTGGGTTATTTTTTGTGTCTGTTTTTTTGTTTTACTAATCTTTTACTAATTTTGCTTTATTTTCGTTGTCCCATGGATCGGCTTGATCTTGGCGCCGCCTTAGCCTAAAGAGGGTTCTCCTTAAAACTTCCGTCGACACGAGGTGGAAGGAAGGCACAAAAGGCTAGCCCTAGTAACCCCTGGTGGCCCTAACCCTAACCCTAAGCCATATTTTTCCCCGCAGCCTTCCCGCAGCGACTTCAAGTCGCCCTCTAACAAAAAAAAAAAAAAAACAAACAGAGCTCTTCTTCTTGAGTCGCCTTTCTTCTTCTTCTTTCTTTTCTTCCTCCCACAACACCACAACATTGTTGTTATTAGCACCACGATGGCAAGCAGCAGTACCGCAGCTTATTTATCGGGTAACGAGTACGGCAAGCGACATGTGCGCTTGTTGAAGGTGACGAGGAAGGAGGGTGGCGGAGAGGAGCAGGTCAGGGACCTCAACGTGCGCGTCCTGCTGCAAGGAGAGGGTCTGGACGCCTCTTACCTCACCGGTGATAACTCGGCTGTGGTACCCACAGACACGGTCAAGAACACCATCTACGTTCTGGCCAAGAAAGACCCCATCACCCACATAGAGACGTTCGGAGTGCGCCTGGTGCAACACTTTTTGGAGGAGTACTCCCACATACACACCGTAGAGGCCTACATAGAGGAGCAGCTGTGGGAGCGGCTGGTGGTGGCTGGACAGCCCCACTCCCACTCCTTTGCCCCTCGTAGGGAGGTGCGCACCGCTCTGATCTCCAGCAGCAAGGGCGCTGCTGGCCTCGACGCTGGCCCTCGCCCCATCCAGGTGGTCTCTGGCCTCAGGAACCTGGAGCTCCTCAAGACGAGCGGCTCTGGCTTCGTTGGCTTCCACAAGGACCGCTACACCACCTTGCCTGAGGTCAAAGACCGCCTGCTCCGCACCCAGGTGGAGGCCACGTGGACCTACAACGCCCCTCCCCACCAAATAGACTTTACTGCCGTATGGAATGGAGTGGTTCGCAACACCTGCCGTCTCTTTGCCGAGCGATACAGCCGCTCCGTGCAAGAGACCGTGTACGCCATTGGGGACGCAGTCTTGAAGGACTTTGTGCACGTGCAGTCCATTTCCTTCACCTTGCCCAACATCCACAACTGGACGGTGGACCTCACCCGCTTTGGCTTGCAGCACGAGTGGAGCAATGAAATCCTGACCCCCGTTTCCGAGCCGCAAGGCCTCATCAAGGGCACCATCACCCGCCCTTCCTCCTCCGGTTCCTGTCCCGCACATGCTGCCCGTCTTTAAATGCCACATGTTGTGGGCGCTTTGTCTTTTTTTTTTTTTTTACAGAGAAGAAAAATCAAGTAAATCATCGTCTGCTTTGGTCCCACCCCAACCCCTCCCTCCCTCCTTCCCCCCCTCCTCTTGTATTTGTCGTGTAAACAGCAGCTTGCCTGCTCCTCACGCTGTTCTCTTTTTTTTATTTTTGGTGGATAATTTTTTTCCAAGAAAACCAAAAAATGGTGGGCAACAGCAAAAAACAAAAAAGGTGGGAAACAGCAGCAGCAGCAGCAGCAGCAGCAGCACAAGTATGAAGGTGCGGCAGCAGCAGCAGCGGCAGCCTTGCCTCAATTTCTCTTCGCTACTGCAATCAAGTGAGAACGCAGCTGAGCTATTCATGCGAGGCAGACAACCTCCGTTCACCACCGGGATCTGCCTCTTAGATCAACAGCAGCAGGGCTTTGACAACAACAACAAGGGTTGGAGGGGGAATTCGGGTCAGCCACAAGCACCAGACGGAGAAGGACTGCTGCGACCGGGCGATGTAGTGGAGGTATACGGCGGCGAGGGTACCTGCAAGTCGACCTTCCTCTTACAGATGATAGTCAACGCAGTGCTTCCAAAAGAGTGGGACGGCGTGCTGCTGGCTGGTGAAGAAGCGGGAGTGCTCATGTTTGACAACCGGCATAAGTTCAACCTGTTAAAGTTGGTGACGATGCTGGAAAGCCGTCTCACCATCATTCTTCAACAACAAAATAGGCCTGATCTACTTGAGCAACCAAACCTACAGCAAATCATTGGAAGCAGCCTACAGCGGCTGCACATAGTTCGTTGCTTCAACACGCTGCACTTCTTTGCTACACTTCGAAACTTGGAGCCCTTACTTGCGGCTGGAGGCTATTCCCAACCCACTCGTTCTTCGCTGCAACAGCAACAGCAACAGCAAACGCAACGACAGAAGCACAAAGAAAGGATGGGTGGCTCTGACTCTGCTGCTGGGACTGATGGTGGCAGTGGTAGCGGCGACCTCAACAAGAGCGACCAAAATAGAATAAGGCTGTTGGTAGTGGACAGCATATCGGCCTTCCACGACTTGGACAAATATACGGATAAAAAGCAACGACAACACGGACAAGTGGTCAACCTGCTGAGGCATTATGTGCTGACCTACAACCTCATATTGGTGGCCACGAAAGCTGCCCTCTACTCCAAAACACGTTCTAGCTTTGGCTCTGCTCCAACCAACAACTCTGCTGAATCTTATCAACATTCGCCGCAACAACTGCAAACACATAGGCCTTTCTGCCATCACTCCTCCTCAATCTCCTCCTCCCTCCCAATCCCCCTTCATGCAGAGTATATGGGCAACGCTTGGGCCAACCTTGTCAAGTACAGAGTCACACTACGCAAGGAAGATTCCTTTTCACTCAAAAAGACTGCTACCTCTTCTCAGCAAAGCCAGGAGGATGAACCCACCAGTGACGTTGAACAGCGCAACCACTGCCGTTTTAAAGCTTGGATCAGTTTGCCTAAAGCAGCGCCATCTTCTCCGTTTTCACAGTCCCCCTCAAGCAACTCCTTCCGAGTACGGTCAGGCTTGCTGTGCTTTGACTCAGCGTGATTGGCCACTCCTCCATTCGCCAACCTTTTTTGTAAAGATTGAACATAATGACCCTCCCTCATTCGTCACCCATTCAGACTACAGTAAATTAACAGCGGAAGGCGTGTGCCTGCCTCTTTAGGGTGTTCTATTCTGCTTAAGTTTACAACATCTTTTCGATCCTGTTGGTATTGTTGTGCAATCTCTCGTTGGCTGAAATCACTCTTCCTGTGACGCGATCCAGTTGTTGGTTTTGCCTATCGCAAGAAAGTAGGGACAATGTCAGTAAGCGAAAGAGTACAAAAAAGAGACAGAGAGAGAGACCTGTCAAGTTCAGTAGATATGGTGACGCCCATGCCTCCCATCTCGCCAACCAACATTTCTATTTGGTCCAAATCATCTTGCTGCTCTTGCAAGGCCTGCTTCACTTCCTGGGAAACGTTGTCACTTACCAAGTCAGGAGCCTGCTTGCGTACGCCGAAGAAGGCGCTTCCTCCTCCGCCGTCATCCCTGCTTTTCTTGGTGGCGATAACGAGAGAGGGGTCCCCGTAGTCAAACGACTTGGCCCCGGCCTCAAAGACAACTTGGCAGGTTGCCACTCGAAGATACATCTCGTTCACAATAGCCTGCAAGTATGAGGAGCATATACGAAAGCGGTCCTGCTTCAGGAATCTGTTTTGTGGGGATTAGTTCGGCTCACTCCCAAAACGGCACAATGAAAAAAAGTGAGAGGAAGAGATACCTGATATCCAAATGCAGAGGCCTGCTCCTCACAACCACACGATCTACAGAATCGTAACGCCACTGCATTCCCCTTATCTGCTCTCCATTTTCAAGGCATCTAAATATGTCTTCCTCAAACTGAAGAGTAGCTGGTGCAACTGTGTTGGAATCAAGGAATGGCCACTGTAAAACGACAAACGCATCAACACGCAAAAAATATAATAAGAAAAGGATACGGTGATCATTTTTGTGCTTTATCAGTATCTCCAGAGTTACCACTTTGGTGCGCTTGGCCACATGAAGCTGACCAGGGAATCACAATGAACGAGTGAAAGAAAGTGTCAGCGAAGCGAAAGAAAGGGATCATACATAATGAAATAGACGCCGAAGTCATACACACCGTTCTGTCGGTGAAATTAGTTCCTTTTGCGCTAGAGACCGGGTTCGTTACGTTGTTGAGCACATAGCCGCCCAATGATTCAATGCCCCGCATCAACCGCTCTCCTTTGTCCAAATTGCCATGCACTTTCTCTATATCGTTCTCAATCCTATCGATTTGCTCTGTGGTTGAATGTAGAGAATGGTGGTGGAGATATGGTTGTGGAGCATTTGCAATGAATTTGAGTCTAAGAAGTCACCAAAAGCCAAGAGAGAGAGGGAGAGATACCGGCTTGTATGCTGAGTTCCTGGAGGGTATCTTGGCCAAGGTCTCTGGCTTCAAGAGCGGCCTTGAGTGCGCGTTTGGAGGCTGCAGTGTCCACCAAGTTCCTATTCGTAATTTGAGCTTGCTGTTGATGTCCCAAGGAAGGGGAGGAAGATATTTGTTGAATGTCAGCGCTGCTCCCCCACTTCAAGGGGGCGCGGTTCAAGGGGTGAGGAGTGGAGGTGGGTCGTGATGAGGCGCCACCGTCCGAAGCGGCAAGGGAAGGGCTTGAAGAAGGACGAGCACCGAACCCAGCGGTGCCTGTGGTCGAAAACGAGCCGGAGCGAGAGGTACCGCTGACCGCCGAGGAGGAAGAGGAGGAGGAAGAGGAAGAGGCGGCGGCGGACAAAGAGACAACGCTGGGTGGGTTTTGCCAGAGGTAGAGCATAAGGTTCAGCGCTTCATCTCTGTGCATGAACGCAGAGAAGAAGTACTGGGGAGGAGGCAGAGAGAGATTAGCTTATTAAGTGAGCAGCGCGTAGAGAACAAGAAGAAAAACGCACCTGAGCCTTTGCGGTTTGTATCTCAATAGCGCTGGGTACCAACAAAGTCTTTTGTGGTGTTATCTTCTTAATCTCACGAAAGGGGATTTTTTCCTGTTTGTGTTTATATCAAACAATGAACTATTAAGTTCTTTGTCCCAAGGGGTAGGCAGGTAAAAGGGTAGCTTACGGTGGCGCTGGTGAGAGAGACGACAGCCGTCCAACAGACGTAGTTCTGGGTAATGTAAAGGCGGCCGCCAACCCGTATAGTGCGAGACATGGTGCAGGTGTAATCCTGTATAACTTCCTCCGAGTTTGGGAGGTTGAAGAGGCGGCGCGCCTCCTCCGTCTTTTCTGCCAGCTTCTTGGCCTTCTTGTCCACCTCCATTTATTATGCTCCTCACCTCGTTGCTACAGGAGTTGCCGTTTTCTCCTTCTCTCTCTCTCTCTGGTTGCTGCTAAGTCCTCTCTTTTGAATAGAATAGAAGTGTTTTTTGTTTGCTTTTTTCCTTTTTATTTTACTTCGGCCCACGACGCATTTTCGTGGTTGGGTTGTTGGCCCCGCCCTCTTCTCCGAAGTTGCACATGTTAAGAAGCGTGGTGGCCTTGTAAGTGACCAAAAACTTCCCAAAAACAAACAGCAAGAGGACCACGCGCAACATTACCCTTGGTGGTAATCCTCATTCTGCCAACCGGTGCTAACCCACCAATGCACAAGCAACGCGCCCAACCCAACCTCCAGCCTCGCCAGTCAACCAACTTGGAGAAAGAGAGAATGGATACAAAGGGTGGAGGAAGAAGTCCGGTTGCATTGGGCAGGGAGGAGGGCGAGGGAAGCAAGGAGGGCAAAAAACAAAGGGCAGAGTAGGATAATAGAACAAAAGAGAAGAACCGAGGGATACCAAGCAAGGGTATGTATTTCGAGCAGAACAAGACAAACAAGATGGAATCGGTTGAAAAAGGAGAAGCGAGAGGATTTAACGGTAAGACTTCTGGTACCTGGCCCTGGCAGCAGGTCCTCCGAACTTCTTGGGCTCGCAGCGCCTGGGATCGGCGACAAGCAAGCTTCTGTCGTACGACAACAAAATGTCCTTGATCTCCTTCTTTTGAGCCTCATCAACATCTGTGAGGAAATAGAGGTAAGCAAAGGTAGCGGTGCCAGCAAGAAGGTAGGAAGACAGTACACTTCTGGTAGTAGGCAATGATGGCCTTGGCGAGAGCCTGACGAATGGCTGTAGCGAAAAGCGTGAGAAGCGGAATCATAACAACAATTGAGTGGTGAGTTTCGCGTACCATAGATCTGGCTCACGTAACCTCCTCCCTTCACCCTGATTCTGATATCCACATCCGCGAACTTGTCGGAACCCAAGAGCAAGATGGGCTCAAACACTTTGTACCTCAGAATCTCGGGCTCCACCAACTCCACAGGGCAGCCGTTCACCTTGACCAAACCACGGCCTTGCTTGCAAAAGGCGACAGCGACGGCAGTCTTCTTTCTGCCAAAGGTTTGTACGGACTTCTTTCGTTGGGCCTCCATTGTTGATGGGTGTGTTGGTGGGTCTTGGTGCTCTGGCGGCGGTTTGCTCGTCTCGAGTTGCTCGATAAGGGTTGACTGATGGTGCAGTCGGCAAGAATGGGAAAGAGAAAGCAAGGGTGGGGGCTGGGAGGGAGGATTGGGGGATGGGCTTCCTCTGTCTCTTTAAGATCTGAACCCTCGACCCGGAGTTTAGCGGAGTTTTTCGCACAACACAATTTCTGCACCATTTGGCCTCGGTAGTGCTGGAGAGCAGAGGAGGAAGGAAGGATGGCAGCCCCTGCAACAACCCAACGTGTTCCAAGCCTTCGCCGCTTGGCGACGCTCACTAACCATTTGCAACCTAGTGGTGTTTCTAGCAGAGAGGAAACGGGCAACAGAGGTACCCACCACACTTACTAGCTTGAAAGGGCACATCAAGCAATTGACGGACAACACCTCAAGTGATTGACGAGTACATGCTGCAAAACAGTTGTTTGCATCGTTGGTGCTGCAAGGACTCCTTTGGGTGCATTTCAGGGCGCTCTCCAAAGCTTAACAGCGCCGCAGTTAGGTGCTGTAGCAATCAAGAGCGCATTAGCCAGGGCTGCTGTTGCTCCGGAGCTGGTGCAAGAAGTGTACATGGGCAACGTACTCTCTGCAGGTTACTCTCCCTGTTGTATGTGGTATTGGTTGGTAACAGAAACTCACTGGGTTGTTTTCTGCACAGGAGTTGGCCAAGCGCCAGCTAGACAAGCTGCCCTTGCTGCTGGTCTCCCCAAGAGTACGCCATGCACCACTGTTAACAAAGGTTTGTTCTCTCTCTCTCTCTCTCTCTCTCTCTCCCTCTCTCGTGTGAGGCGTTTTCTTACCTCAGTTTTTCGCTACAACAGTGTGCGCCTCAGGCATGAAAGGTACTATCATCATTTCTTTCTTTTTGTCCTTACTCTCGAAGAAACCAAGCCGACCTTTCCATAATTTGAACTCACAACAGCAATTGTATTGGGAGCACAGGCCATCCAAACCGGGTATAGGGATGTTGTGGTAGTGGGTGGCATGGAGAGCATGTCCAATGCTCCTTATTATCTTACCAAGGCGAGACAAGGTTACCGAATGGGAGTAGGTTCTTCCTTTTCACTTCTCTTGTTACGAAATAAGCAAATGTCGTACGCGCTACTTACACAACTGCCAATAAAAGTCTGGCGAAGTAACAGACGGCATGATCAAGGATGGACTTTGGGATCCCTACAACGACGTACACATGGGTAATGCTGCAGAGCTCTGTGCTGATAAGTACTGTATCTCTAGACAGGAGCAGGTAATTCTATATGTTCTTCTTTCTTGAAGTAGATTGTTGCTGAAGGAATGTCAGGATGAATATGCTATATCCAGTTACCAGAGAGCAAAACAAGCAAGTCAAGCAGGGTGGTTTGACTCTGAGATAGCCCCCATTACTGTAAGTTCTCTATACTTATTCTTCTCGCGCTTTCTAATGTTCTGCCAGGTTAAAGGCAAATCCGGCAAGAGTGTCGTTATAACGAAAGACGAAGAGGTTGATAAAGTACGTTTGACAATGTCATCTGATTAATGGTCTCTAATTCTGTATGTTTTGATGTGTTAGGTCAAGTTCGATAAAATACCCCAACTCAAATCTCCATTCAAGGCCAACGGCAGCGTTACTGCCGCCAACTCATCCGCAATCAGCGATGGTAAGCTTCCAGCTTCTTTGTTTAAATATCCTTCTCTCTCTCTCTCTCTCTCTCTCTCTCTCTCTCTCTCTCCTCTTCACTCATTCACAATAATAGGAGCGACAGCGTTGGTGCTAATGAGCGAAGAAAAGGCTAAAGAGTTGGGAGCCCAAGTGCTGGCCAGGATAAAGGGCTTTGCGGATGCAGCGCAGGATCCACTGGATTTTCCAACAGCACCAGCTTTGGCCATTCCTTTGGCTTTACGCAACAGCCGCCTCTCCAAGGACCAAGTGGACCTCTACGAGATCAACGAAGCATTCAGCGTGGTTGCTCTTGCCAACATGAAGCTTCTTCACATTGAAAGAGATCGCATAAACGTGAACGGTGGCGCCGTTTCCATGGGCCATCCCATTGGCTGCAGCGGAGCACGCATCGTTGTTACTCTTCTTTCCGAATTGCAGCGGCGGCAGCAAGCAACAACATCGGTGCAGCGGGGTGTGGCCGCCGTGTGCAACGGTGGTGGAGGAGCCACCGCCCTTGTCATTGAGACTTGCAATAGCGTCTAAACTCTTCTTTGCTCTCTCCTCTTTGCTCTCTCTCTCTCTCTCTCTCTCTCTCTCTCTTATCAAGATAAGTTCGAACGATAATAACGCCAACCAAGCACAACCACAATCCATTCAGTAGCACAAGCATATTAAATGAATTCTCATGAAAAAGGGTCTTCTCTTCCCTTTGCTGTGATACTCCGAGCATCACCACCGGAGGCACAAAGTAATGGGGCGGATATTGGGCAACCTCAATCTTGTTTGTCCTGGGCAAAGCCATTGCGGCGATGGGCCTCCTCTTTCAGGGTCTTGTAGGACCAAGAGGGCTTATCGCCAGGCTCAAGGTAGGTGTTGCCCACCCTGTCCCAAAGGGTGAAGTACTGGCCGTAGTTGCACTTAAAGTAGCGGTGGTGGAGGGTATGGTGAGCAGCCCCGTTGATGACGCCGCCGCGCTCCATGCGCACTCGGTCGTGGATGGAGATGGTCCAAAAGTTGACAAAGATAAAGAGGCAGAACTGCGTGATGTTGTGCATGGGGAAGAACAGCACAAAGAGGTGGTAGGGCAGCGCCTGTATGTAGCCATCCACAGGGTGGAAGGCGTGGCTGGCGAACGGCGTGATGGAAACAAAGCTGTGGTGCGTGGCGTGAAGCACCCGGTACAGCGGCGGGTAGTGCAGCCACCGATGGAACCAGTAGATCAAAAAGTCGGTAAACACCAGGAACCACACCACGCTGAACAGCAGGTATCCCACTCCATAGTCCGCCACGTTCTTGTAGGTCAGCTTTTCGTCTATCATCTTCATCGGTCGTTTGTTTCGTGAGTCCTTGTTCAACACGAGTTTTTTTTTTTTAAAAAAAAGGAAGAGAAATGGGTACCCAGAGAGGGGCAGTCATGATGGCCAACCAAGGCACGGCCTTGCAGGACGTTACGATTTCGTTGCGGATCTCCTTGCCGTTGTATTTATAGGTGGGGTTGAACGTGTCCTTGAACCACACGAAGAAGATGTAGTAGCTGGTGGTAGTGAAGAAGAAGTAGAGGAGGTAGGCGCCCACGATCTGGATCCAGAACAGCACCACAAAGTCCCGAAGGTAGCCGCCCTTCTGGAACCATTCCGGCGGGGCTCCCTCTCCCAACAAGTGCTTGTCCACTATTTCATCGTCCACGTACGCCCTCACTATGTCCATTCTTGTCCCTCTTCCGACGTCGTTCACGCGTTGCGCGGTACAGGCCAGAGCCCACTGCTTTCTCTCTCGCGAGCGGAAGAAGTCTTTGCGTAATTATCCTCGGAGGAGGAGTGAAGCTGTTACGTTACAGCTGAATACAAAAAGTTGGTTGTTTATGCCAATAGAGGGGGGGGGGGGGGCATTTGGCGAAGCGTATTGGCAGTGACGTCACCCCCTATTAAGATTTCCTCTGCGCCCGAAGGGGTAAGAGTGGGAGAGTGTATGCCCAAGGGACAGATAAAAGCTTCAATTGTTCCCGTCGCAACCTCTTGTTTGCATGTGGGAGAGGTTTTGAACGGGGAACTCTCTTGAAAAGGTGGCTGGACAACAGGGGAAAAAATGGGAAGGGAGAGCCGGTGGACAGGTAGCTGTGGTGCACCATGGTTTGTGGTTGCGCTGGCACTGGCATGCCTTTGTCCTAGCCTACTGTGCCCGTTGAGCGAGGCAGTTGCGCAAGACGATGCGGAGTACATATGGCTGGAGTATGAGTACCAGGAGGATGGAGAACTGGAGGCAGAGCCAGGACAGCAGTTTGGGCATATAGCTGAGGACGAGGAGGGTGAGGACGACGAGGAAGCAGAACAGCCACCTATGTGGCCCTCCAGTTTCATCGCAATGGGTTACGCTGACGATTGGAACGGCAGTAGCATTATCTACTATGACTGGCCGAACCGCATGATGAGGCGGGATAGCTTGTTGTCCTGGCCTCCGTCCTACTGGAAGCCTTCCCGCACCGGCGCTGGCGAGTCAGAAGCTCACCCTCTCACTCAACCTGTCTTTACTAGCTTGATTTGGAAGAAGGTTTGAAAGCTATGCTATCTCCCCTCCTCACACACTCCTCTGTTTCATGAGAACCCTGCTGAAGGTGCATTCACCACGCACAGGACCACCTCTACGTTCTCTTTCCAAAGGAAACAAATGGATGGAGCCAGTTGCAATGCATAAAGTTACATCGCCCTAACAGCGTGCCGCCTCCAGACTGGATGCGCAGCATGCGACCCGTCCGGCCTCACGACACACACCCGGATGGCCGCCAGGCCTCCTTCGAGCACTTCAACTGCAAGCGGGCGGAGCGGTGGAGCCGTCGCAGCAAAGGAGGTCGCTGGGATGGCGTCGTGTTCAGCATGTTCTTCTCTCTGACCAAGGGGTTTGACGAGGAGTTAGACAAGCTCCCCCTGCACTACCTCACCGAAAAGCTGCAAGAGGAGGAGCCAAGCGCAGCAGAAGCGGTGGGGAAAGTGGAGGCCCCTCCCCAGCCACCCAAACAAAAGCCACCGCCGTTGTGGTTGGGATATCCCGGTCGACAGGGGTTCACATTCCTGAGCTGGGAGAACGATGAGGAGTGGGGCGTTGGCATTGACCCCGCTACCTTTGACGTCTCGGACATGGCTCCCTGCTCCTCCGCATGAGAGAGAGAGAGAGAGAGAGAGAGAGAGAACCACCAATCCCATCTGCTGATCAATGAACGGACCTTTACTAGTTTACTTTCAGTCTAGTTTCTATCGATTTGAAGCACCTCTGTCTCTCTGCCACACGCCTTCTTGCGTTGCGGTGGTTCATCACGCTAGTGAAAGAGTTCTCTCTGTTCGTTTTTGCCCTTCGAAGAGAGTACAAACAAGAAACAAACCACAACGACTCCAAAAAAAAAAGATGAAGTACATGTTATGTGTGGATGGCTCAGAGCCAAGCTTCAAGGCGCTGGAGTTCCTGGCAAGAATGGCCAAGAAAGGGGAGGACCACATCTTGGTCATGTCCTTGTGGACCCTTCCCTCCGAGTTCATCTCGGTGCGCGGCACCACCACTGCGGCTCCCTCCACCCCAACCACCCCTTCCACTATCAAGGAAGGGGAAGAGGAAGGCAGCTTAACAGCCATCAGCAATGACCTCACCAAACAGGAGATCATGCACAGAAAAAACTACGTCCAGAACCTTCTCTTTGAGAGCAAGATCCGACTGGAGGCTCTTGGGGTTCGTTCTTTTTCTTCTGCTTCTTCTTCGTTTTCGAACTTGTTTGCTCTTCTCTTCTGTTGCCTTCTAACGCGTTTCGCTGGTGAAGTTGAGTGCAAAGCAACTCGAACTGAAGGAGGAGGTGACGGAGGACGTGAGGGTGGGCATCCTGGAGGCTGCCGCGAGAGAGAACGTGGATAGCATAGTGGTGGGGTCCAGGGGCCTCAACGCCATCAAACGGATGCTGCTGGGCTCCGTGAGCAATTACCTCGTCAACAATGCGGATAGACCTGTGTTGGTAGTCAGGTGAGCTTCTCTGAAAGAAGACAAGATGGCCATGTTGTAAAAGAAGAAAAAGAAAGAGGAGAGCATAAAGTTTAAGCTACTTCCAGGCCATTTACAACTTCTGAATACATAAAAAGAACAGTTAAAGAAGTGCTACTGATGATGTTTGTTGGTCCATCCTGTTGTTAACTGCACAAACTGGAAAAAGAAGGGGTACCAAAGGTTACTTGCTTGCTTGTTAGTAACGTTCACCAGAGCTGGTGCCTTGAGGTGGGTGGTGAGGGAAGTCAAGCCCGTTCTTCTTGGCTTGCTCAAGGATAAGGTCGTACGCCTCCCGGCGTCTGCCTTGATTCTTGAAGGTGCTGAACGTGAATGTCTTGTACTTTTGTTTCTGTTTTCAGAAAAAAAAAACCCACAAAACTCGTGGTGAGAATGTGAACACGCACATGGACACACAAAGAGACTCACAGAACAGATCATTACCTGTTTCTTCTTGGAGGGGTCCATGGGGAGTTTTACTTTGATTTCGATGTCGTTCTTCATCTTGATTGAACCAATGCTGCTCATCTACCAAACAAAGCGAAGCTCAAAGGGTCAGCCTTCCCCCCAGAGAGAGAACAACAAAGAGAAGAACAGAAGAGAAGAAGAAGAACAACAAGAAAGGAACAAGAAAAAGAAGAACAAGAAAGAAGAGAACGCACAAGGCGAAGGTGAGGAGTTTAAACAAGTGGCAGGAACGAACCCGAATGACAAGGCGAGTGCCAAATCCAGAAACAAGGGTGTCCCAACAGAGATGGCTGGTGGTAACGTAGAGATGACCCACTTTGATGCCTTTCCTGCACTTAAACGAACGAACCAGCTGTTCCTCTGGCGGCAGGTCAAACACCTCCAGAGAGCCTGTGATCTTATGCTTGACCCTAGAAGCACCATCACGCACTCCATGGTGGCCCGATCCGCTTAGGCCAGCACCACCAGCAGCAGGGCCTCCACCATAAGCACCAGCAGGAGGTATGCCACTTCCACTTGCAGCTCCCTCTTGACCATAATACAAGGGAGCCCTTTCACTCCCGTCCTCCTCTTCCTCTGAGGTGGAGTAGTCCTCAGCAGCCACCGTTCGTCCTCTTTGTTGTTGTTGCTGCTGCTGCTGTGGCTGCTGACGCTGTTGCTGCTGCTGCTGCGGAGGGGCAGCATAGTAAACAGGCTGCTGCTGTTGGCCAGCAGCGGCGTAATAGTAGGCTTGTGGAGGTGGGGCTCCTCCGCTTCCTGCTGGTGCTGGGGTGTAATAATAGACGGGCTGGCCCCCTTGTTGAGGGGGTGGTGCTGCGTAGTAGTAACCCCCTTGTGGCAGCGGCGGCAGGGGCTGCTGTTGGTAGCCAGCAGCAGCACCCTGAGGCAGCGGCGGCAAGGGCTGTTGTTGAGAGGAGGAAGGAGCAGCAGCAGCCGCGTGGTACTTGGCTTGACTCTGTTGTTCCATAGGCTCTTGCTTGTTCGCTTGCTTGCTTGCTTGCTGTGGGCAGCAGAGAGAGCTATCAAAGGCACCGCCGCGATAATTATTGGATAATGGAGAGGTCGCCGCTGGGGAAGAAAGGCGGCCTAAGCAGGATATGAGGCCTCAATTATTATCGCCTCCCCTCCCCCCCCTAAAGCGGAGCAATGAATTTTTGTCGACGTGAAAGATCTCTGCTAGAGATGAGACAAAGAAAAAGACAACAGAAATGGCCTTTTTATGGTAAGATAAAGCCTCTGTTTTGATTTTTGATTGGTGGTTTGAAACTTTCAGTAAACTATCAAAGCATTGAGCCGCTTTACTACACACAATTACAATTTATCGCCCGTGCAATAGATAGCGGGCCCAAAGCGCACACCACCATGACTGGTTTTACTGGTACCCTGGGTCTAATCTTTGTTGAGCAAACCATCGCAGCAGGCATGAGATGGTGGTAGTAGTGGGGAGGGGGAAAAAACAAAGAGGGATAGACAGACAAAGATCGTTTTTTATTAGATCAGCGTCTCCACGGCGTCCTTCATCTTCAAGATTTGGTTCTTCAATTGGGAGCCCTCATTGCTGGTGATGGAGATGGCAATGACCGGCCTGGACACACCAGCCGCCCTTCCCAAAGCTGCCTTGGAAGGAACAAACACGTAGGGCACGTTCTGTAGTCGGAGTAGAAAGAAAGAACGGACAAAAAGGAAGAAAGCCGTTAGTCTCAACAACTCCGAGAGTGCCGGTACACACAAACAAACAAAAAAAAAACAGGGGGAAGGTACCTTGTCTTCGCAAAGGAGAGGCAAGTGGAGGAGGATTTCCAGAGGCTCGGTATCTCCAGCCATGATGATGAGCTCCGCAATGCCGCGGTTAAGGGTCTTGGTGGCCTCATTGGCGCCCTTCTTCAGCTGCTTGTAATTTGCTGCCTGTTGCACCAGGTCCAGCAAACCCACTGTGAGCTGGGAGTCGGCCATCGGGAAGGCCTTTGGGTTGGGCGTAGATTCCTCAGCCATTTGGTGATCAGAGGGGAGGGGAACGTAAAGGGGGGGCTGCTCTTCGCTTGTCTCTACTTTTTTTTGCAAAGAAAAGAAAAGAAAAGGAAAAAAAAGAATAGAAAAAATCGATAATTTTCGGTATGTATCGGATCGATCGTTCCGTGGTCTTTCTGTATGTACCCCTCGTGCTTATTTTGTGCCGACGCTCCTCGGCCCCTGCACAGTTTGTGCACCAAGGGGGTGGGCGCCTCCCATTTGCGACAAAGAAGACAGGCAAAGAGGCTTCTTCTTCTTTTCCTCCAAGCACCTCCTCCTCCTCCTCCTCGGCCATGCTCCATCCTTTGCCGGGCGTTGGTGGCACTGGACCCCATGGAGGCTTTTCCTCTCCTCCTACACTTCTCGAGTCGAACGGCGCCACCGCCACCAGAATGCGGCGATGGCAGCTCTGCATTTTCTTGAGCCTTTACGTAGGGTTAGCCTTGTTCATTCTCTCTCCTTTTTATTTTTTCCTGTTTGGATCTACAGCAGTAGAACATAGAAGTTTTACTGAAGAGGGTGGGTTGGTTGAAACAACTGCAACAACAGGTACACTTGCTACTATTTCACCAGGAAAAGCTTCACGTTTGTGATACCGAGCGTCATTGAAGACCCAAACCTGCCCAACATCACCAAAGCCGAGGTTTGTCTGTTCCTTCTTATTGGTTGTTATACACAGGGGGAAGTGTTGTTAACGACAGCCTTTGCCTTACCATGAAACCAGATTGGAGTGATCAACAGCGGAATGGGACTCAGCTATGCTCTCGGCAAGATTTTTGTTGGCTACTTTGCTGACAGGGTCTCTCCCACTGTGGCCTTGGTCTATGGTCTCTGCCTTTGTGGGTTGGTACCACACCAAAGCACCTTCATTCTCTTTTCCTTTTTGTCCATTTTTTCTTTCCATTTTTCTTTCTTTTTTTTGGGGGCTTAGTATTTTAATGACCCCCGGTACCACATTACCACACGTGACATGCTCCCATTTAGGCTGTCGAATGTGGGGATGGCTGCCGCCTATTCGGTGCCGGTATTTGTGCTAGTGTGGTCTTTTAATGGGCTTATTCAGAGCGGTGGTTGGGTAACGAGCCCCCATCAACCGTACTTATTTTGGGACATTAACTGTGCTTGAAACAGGCGCCAATCACACTTTTGTTGACGGAATGGTTTCCCGCAACGGTACTATTCGAGTTGATATATTTGGTTTGTTTTTCCTATCTCACCTTTTGGCGCGATGCTTGGTGATCGTTATAGAACAGAGGGAGTGTATATGGCCTGGCTAGCACAAGCCAGAGCGCAGGTGCTGCCATAATAGCACTGATGGCCAGCTTCTGTGCCCAACAGTTTGTTCCTTCACCTTATTTGTTTGCTTATCATTGATTCCGCGTATTGTTTACTGTCGTTGTTGCACAAAGCTATGGCTGGCGAATTGCAATGGTAGTGCCTAGTGTTATTTCATTTGCGGTGGCGGCGGGTTTATGGCTGACTTTGAAGGACTCGCCCAGGGCAGTGGGCCTTCCTCCAGTGGATGCCCCCATTGGTAAGTTCTGTTTTTTCATCTTTAAAATGACGTCGTTTTGAGCATTTACACAATGCAGATTCATATAATGTATATAAAAAGAAATCAGCAAGGGATGCTCTTTCATTCGTGGATGGCGTTCGTCTGGGTGCTTTGGAACCTCAATTATTGCGTTTGGGTGTGGCATGCTGCCTCGTCAATGTTGTACGATCAAGTATCGCTGATTGGTGCGGTCGCTCTCTCTCTCTCTCTCTCTCTCTCTCTGAGATGGATAGGTCTAAGAATCTCAACAGGATGACGCTGTTTCTAGTAGAGCAAAAGGGATATAGCATACTATTAGCAGGTGGCTGTTTATTTTGGCTGGAGATTGGAGGCATCTTTGGTGCATCAGGATCTGGCATGTTCTCTGATGCCGTTACCAAAGGAAAGAGAGGTCCTACCAACGTGATCTTCATGCTTGGAGCTCTATTTTCTTTTTGGATGTTGTGGGTAATATGGCTGAATTGCCACCAAATGCCTTATTTTCTGTATCCCTCTTATCCTAATTCTTATTTCCACCACGCAGCATTCCGACAGTGCCACCATGACATCCGTTTCTCTCTTCATCTTTGGGTTCTTTATTTATGGCCCCAAAACGGTACTCTTTATCTTCTCTCCTTATCATAGCGGAAACTCTGTTGTAATTCTCTCTCTCTCTCTCTCTCTCTCTCTCTCTCTCTCTAGTTGGTGGGTCTACATGCAGTGGAATTAGCCGATTCCCGTGCCCGCGCCACTGCCCAAGGGTACCTTCTGTTGTCAATGTGCTGCTTTGCGAGCATCTGCTCACAAATCTGTTTCTCAAAAAAGGGTGTGTGGAATGTGGTCAGGGTTAGGAACCACTTTGGCGGGGTTGCCAGCGGGCAGCATAGTGTTGGGCTTCGGCTGGTCTGCTTTTTTCTGGGTGCTATTTGCTGTTGCTATATTGTCTTTGTTACTGTTGGGATCATTGTGGTCGGCAATACCAGCCTCTTCTCGTTACAAAGAATAAAAATACGAGACGAAACGTTTCTTTCCGTGTTTTTTTTTTAGTAATGTTCGGTTAGGCGAGCAGATTGACGACGCGAGGCAAGCTCCTCGTTGGCCATCTTGCGGATGTGGTTGAAAGATACATCGCGATACTTTCCCCAAAAGTAGTTCTGTTCCCATTCACTTTGTGGTAGCTGCGGAGAAGCAAGGCCTATGCAACATGAAGTGACACATCTAAGTAAAGGATAATACCGCGTGGTGTTGAAAGGAAACGAACCGTGGAATACTTTGGCAACTTGCCTTCCCGTCTTAACTTGACCATCGTGAGAACGCAAGAACACTTTGATGTCACTTCGAAGCAACGGCATTTGCTTCTCAGAGCCCACAATCTCCACTTCTTCAGTTTCTGCTCCATTGGTTTGCAAAGAGGTAAAGTATTCACTGATGAGTTCGTGCAGCAGTCCACCTACAACAACATCAGTTAGGCCACTCATGGAAGTAGAAAGATGGTAGGAACATAAAACATACTCTTGCTTGTAACTTCCTCTGAAAGAGAAGCAGCTGACCCAAACGAGCTGAATGCAACTGATTCCATCACCTTGTAAATGCTACTGAGCTTGCGCAGTTTGCATTGCTCCAGTTTCTCGGTTTTCTCAAAGCATCGCTGGCTAAGAGCATCAATGTCCGTTGGTACATCTGTCCAAACGAGTCTTGTTAGCGAGTGTTGCCACCACACAATAGACGGGGGACACAAACTACAAACCTAATATCCGCACAAAGAAAGACTTGTCTTCGAGAGTATACGTTATTTCCTTTTCCATCTGGAGGCGCCACAGCTCCTGGAAGACCATACTAATGTCTATTCCTGCCTCCACCAGCTCTTGGCTGCTGTTCAAGACGGAAGCAAGGTCGACCCTGTAAGAACCTCCCTTATGTTTGGTGTTGTTGTCTTGCAGTATTGCTGCGATGAGGCGGTTGTGTTTGGCCAGCTCTTTGGGCTCTCGCTTGTAAAAACTAAGGTTGCATGTGGCGTTGCCCGCTGGAAGCATTTGGAGATAACCTTCCGTTTCTACGTGAGCAAGCAGCGTGCCAATAACCTCTGCTTTGATGTCGAGCTGCGTTGCACAATTCTCCATTCCAACTGCCAATAGCTTTCCACAAATAGAAGGTCCCACATTTCCACCAAATAGTAGCTTTAACAATGCTTTCACTTGTTTTGCAAACGTATCAGCCGATCAGTTTAAGAACAGAGAGAGAGAGAGAGAGAGAGAGAGAGAGAGCGAAGAAGAAGAAGAAGTGATGAGGGATTGAACCTGTGCTTTCGTCAACCGAGTCTGTATGCGAAAGGGAACATAACCGAGCATAGTCCTCTGCACCAAAAAAGACATGACATTCAGCTTGTCTTCCATCCCTGCCTGCTCTACCTATTTCTTGAATGTAGTGCTCCAAACTAGCAGGCAGCCCAAAGTGAATCACCGCTGAAAAAAACAAGTTATAAGGTCAGACAACCCTCAGAGAATGCAAATATTTGTTTGTTTTAAACGTACCGTCTACATCAGGCTTGTTTATGCCCATTCCAAATGCCACTGTGGCCACCATTATCTTAAGCTTATTGTTAAGGAAGCGAGATTGCAGGCGCGAACGCTCAGCTGCAAAGTTGCGAAAAGAAATAAGAGTAAGAAACGGAAGCCATGAGGAATAAAATACAAACTGACCTGTTGACTTTCCAGCGTGGTATGATGCTGCAATCAGTCCATGTGAGCTGTCAGGTAACAGCAACTGATGAGCAAAGCAAACACCGCCATAACAAGAAGAATAAAGACAAAAACAAACAAAAAACGAGATAACATGACAAAAACAGAAGTGGGCAACATACGATAGATAGGTAGCCACTTGGTCGGTCTGTTTCTGTGTGGGACAATACACAATGATGCTGGTAGCGGATGAAAAGCGTGGGCTCTGAAGTAATGACACAAGAGCAGAGAGCCGTTCAATATCTTTTGACGCAGTGCAACGGAGATTGTTGCATAGAGGAGAAGGTGCCAGTATCAGTCCTGTGGAATGGCCATCATTGCTATCATTAGGTATTGTTAGTGCTTTCAAGATGGCTTCTTGTGTGCTTCTGTTGGCCGTCGCTTCAGTATTCAAGAAAAGTTAGCAAGCTTTTAGATGTTCGAAAAGGAACAAAATAAGGTGAATGTACCGGTAAGAGCAAGAATACTCGGTACGTTCAATAGGTTGCGCAGCACAGGCTTCAACCGCAAGTAGGATGGTCTAAAGTTGTGAGATATCTCTGTAACGCTTTTTTTTTGTGGGTTGTTTGTTAGTTGAAACATTTGGCTTGACTGGATGAATGACAATAGCCTACCAATGACTCTCGTCGATGGCGGCCAATCGAATGGGAGGAAAGTAGGGACATGCATTGATGAATGAACTGCTCAGCAGTCGCTCTGGAGAGATAAACAACACGTCTATCTCTCCGGCTCGTAACATTTTCATTACCTCTGCCTTTTGTTCCTCAGATTGCTGGCTATTGAGCGTTCCACCTCGTAATGAAGGAGGTAAGTTTTTCAACAAGTCTTGACTATTATCCGAGTTGAAGGTAAGAAGCAACATTCAGAGTGTGGTGAGAGAGCATTACATCAAAGATAGCAGCGGCACTATAACTAGAACTAACGATGGACCATAAATTTGCTTGAACAGAATAGCAGTACATTGGAAAATGAGCGACTTCCCGCTTCCGGTAGGCGTCACCACCAGCTTTTACCAGCGTACAAAACCCCAAACTTAACGTGTTATAAATTGAAAAAGCAAATGACAATAGGTACCGTTGAGAAGCCCTTTACACATCGTCGTATCGCCTCTTCCTGCCCTATGTGTGGATTTAGCATGTACAAATCGCGTAGAATCGAGAGCAACAATACCATGCCGAAAAGAAGTAAAGCCAAAGTGACTTTGTAACAATGCACGCAAAGAATCAGTTGAAAGACAAGCCTCAATGTCTCGACTACCAGGATTTGTTCTAATTCTAGGCGATGTTAAGTTTTGCTCTGCTTCGGGTGCAGTGTTGCTAGCACCGCGAAACACATTCTCTGCAATTGCAGCACTCGCCAACTCCATCCATTCCGCTTCATCCACATCTTCTTCCTCTTCATTCTTTGTGGCGATTTTGTCGTGTTCTTGCTTTGCTTTCTGTTTTTGCCGACTTGACTTGCGATGGCTGTTGTGTTAATATTAGCAATCCCAGGAACATTAGAAAAAGAGAGAGTGTGTATGTATGTATGTGAGTGAGTGAGAAAGAGATAAGACCTCAAAACATGTCGTTTTCGTTTCCACTTTCGGTAACTTATTGCCGTTCTTTTGTTCCGTCGAGTTTTTCTTCTATACAACGGCTTATCATCTTCTGATTCTTTTGCCTCTTCTTGTACCATTTCCTCCTCTTCTCTCAGGAGCGAGGTTAGCCTAGACGAGGCCATTGGGGAGGTGCCATTTGGCCTTTGTCGCTTCAGAAGTGGAGATGCTCTAGGTGGAGTTGCTGCCATCTGCTGCGAGTCCTTTGTTTCTGTGTTTCGCTGCTCCTCGCCGCCTGTCTGTTCCGCTTCAATTGCTCTCTTTCGCTTGTGAGAAGAAGAAGAAGAAGAAGAAGAAGAAGAAGCAGAAGCAGAAGCAGAAGCATCAAACGCAGAAACATTGGAGGACCAGTCTGCCGAAATGTAAGACGATGATGAAGATAGAGCAGAGGAGGCAGCAAAAGGAGGAGAGATAAAGCTCTTCAGACTGCGTGCTGCTCTCTTTTTGGAAGTGGCCACACGTTTCGTCGTGGTTGCGGTAACCACGTCAAATATGGCGTCAATGCAAATGGGTTTGCCTTGCTCCGTGCTTGGCTCTTCTTCTGCTTGCTGCAGGTCAGGAGACGATATGGCGACCAACGAAAGCGGCTCCAGTGTAGGAGCAAGCGGTGCGCTTGCGATCTCTTCCGCTTTCTGTGTGTGTCGGCGAACCTGCCCACTCTTTGAATTACTGGAAAACGAGCGAGCAGAGTTCTGTCGCAAGAGGCGTGTGCCTCCTGTCGGAGGCTTCCATATGCTGTAGGTGGTCTCGCACTTGTTAGGAGGGTCCATAGCAATAACACTTAAGCGAGAAGGTGGTTGGTTCTCTCTTTGTTCCTCCTCATGCTTCAGTCGGCGGTAGAGCTGGAATTTCTTTGCTGATGAGAAGAGGAGGCGAAACCTGCTCATCAGCAAACGAGCTGGCAGGGGAGAAAAATAGGCACGTTACGAACCTATCTCGGGTTGGCTGTTAATGTCCGTTTTGGTGGGCCTGTGACCTTTCTCATCCTGAACCGCCCGCTCCCAAGCCTTGAGCTCCTTCCGCAGCTGTTCCATTTTTCTTCTTGGCCGGAACGAACCACCGAGCACACAGCTTCGCTTCGTTCCAACTGTTAGTCTCTCATTCCTTACAAGTGGCGGGTTTTTTTTTTGTTTGGAAAACCATTTTGGCGGGAAGTGACGTCACCTGAAATTAAAATAATTAGTTTGTCGGGGTCCAGTTTCGAACTGACGCCCAAAACCGAGTGAAGAAGAAAGGAAACCAACAAGAACTTTGTGTAACGCTTTTTACCAGCTATGGAAATAGACTTACCTCTCAATGGTTTGTTGTTATTGTTGTTGTTGTTTTTATTTTTTATCTTCTAAAGGTGTTGTTTATGAGCCATGTAGACTATGAGAAAGAACTGTTCCACTTAGTGCAACTAGCGAGGACAGAGCCGACCACAATAGCTAAATTGCTCAAGGAAGAACGGTTACCAAACTACGATGGCAGTTTGCTTACACTCGTGCCGTCCCTCAACCCCAAGCGGCGGGTTCAATTGGAAACCCACGAAGGGGCCGCCGCGTGCCAAGAAGCAATCAGTTTTTTGAACAGCACCAGTGGCCTTCCTGCTTTGTCTCTCAGCAAAGGCTTAACCCTTGCCGCAAAGAGTTGGTATTCTCATCTTCATTCCTTTTTTGATGATATTTTTGTTCAAAACACAGCAACATCTTTGCAGAGGCAACCAACAAGTTTGGACAAGAGGGAAGTAGAGAGATAGATGCCACCGCTTTTATTTCAGAGTTTGGCAGGATGGAACCTGGCAGCACTGCCGCTGAGATTTGCGCCTTGGGCGCCCGTGACGCCAAAGGCATGCTCTTCAGCTTGTTGATATGCGATGGAGATGATCTTCGCTCCCAACGGTATCTCTTCCTTCTTTGCCTCCTTCTGTTTGTTCAGAAAGCAAGCAAAAACGTACTAAACAAAAAAAAACGTACAGCAAAGACATGTTTGAAAAGGAGTGGACGCATGTCGGCCTGGCCGTTGGGAAGCATAACTCCAGCCTCAACACCGTCGCCGTCGTTCTCTTTGCCAGAAACTTTCAGGAAAAGGCCACGTCCTCTGGAGCCCAGCAGCATGGAGCTCTGTGGAGGGTGAATGAACCTTAAAACATCTGGCCGATGAAAAGGAGACGAAAGAGATCTGCTCAAATTCTCCTTTTTTTGTTACATGCATTCTGAAAATCTGAAAACTGAACGAAACAACAGGGAAAATGAGAAGAACCGTAAAATTTTTGTAGATGAAGCGTTACGCATGCCCGGTGCTATCCTTCGGGATGGGGGCAAGAGCAGAGATGCAGTGATTAAATTTCCTTTGGGCGCCGGGAAGGAAAAATTGTGGATGAGGGATGGCAGGTGGGGCACTAAAAACCCAGCATGGCGACCTCATTTGGGGGGGATCCCCCTCCCGCTTTGGCAACATACACACAACCAGTCAAAACAAAAGCAACAAAATAATTTGAAAGGGAGAAAGGGAAAGGGAAAAGCAACGCAAAGGCTGCCTGCAGCTTTCATTTAAAGTGCAGGAACAAAATAAAAGCCAGGAGGGAGAAGGAAGGAAGCAATACCAACAACAATAAAAAAAAGGGGATCGAGCTTGAAAGAGAACGACTCAAAAACAACAACAAACAAAAAAAAAGTAGAGAGAGGGTGGGGAACAATGGAATACCCAGCCAGCATCACCGCTGCTGAGTTGGTGGCCACCATGGACTGGTCCAAGACCCCCATTGGGCCAAGGGAAGAGTGGCCCCCTCAACTGGTCACTGCGGTGGAACTCTGTTTGGAGAGTACCTTCCCCATGGCGCTCTACTTGGGTCCTGGGCGCAACCTTATTTACGGAGATGTACGTTTTTTTCCTTTCCTCGTTTCCCTCCTCAACAGCTCCTGATTTTTGTTTCTTGCCCTCTTTTTCCCCCTCTTTTTTACCTCGTGGACCAATCACAGGCATGGCGGCCAACGCTCGGAACAAAGCACCCCCAAGCCATGGGCCAACCTGGGCAAAAAGTGTGGGAAGAGATCTGGAACGTCGTTGGTATTTTGATGGACGAGGCGTACTCCTCTGGAAAGGGGGTTCTGTGCCATGACACTCGCCTCATGATGGAGCGCCATGGCTACGTGGAGGAGACCTACTACTCCTTCAGCTTATCACCCTTGCGAGGCCCTGATAACTCCGTCATAGGCCTTGTCAATGTGTGTTTTGAGACCTCTCAGCGAGTAATGAGTGAGAGACGCTTAAATACTCTGTCTGAGCTGGCCATCCGCACCCCTTCAGCCTCTTGCCTCGTTGACGTTTGTTTTCCTCTTTTACTTTCTTTTTTTTTTGTGTGGTTTTTCTCGTCTCTCTCCTTTCTCTTCTTTTCTCTCTCATTCTGTCTTCTCCTCTCTCTCTCCTTCCCGTCTCCTCTCTCTCTCTCTCTCTCTCTCTCTCTTTCTTTCTTTTTGATTCATGAACTCATTCTATCGTAACAATGAACGACGATAATAGGCGTGCAAGGTTACAGCACAGACACTGAAGGGCAATAAGGACATACCGTTCGCGTTTATCTATTTGGCGTCAGAAGACAACAAAACTGCAACACTAGTGGCAAGCACCTTCGACCAGGACTTGCAGCGCGAAGAAAATGACAAAGAATACGCTCCTGACAACGCAAGCAAAGAGCAACCTGGAGATTTTCCTTCTGCTTTGTTGACCCTTCCCACAACTGTTTCCCTTACTGCTTTTGATGAAGAAGAACAAGAAGAAAGCAGCAACTTTCCACAAACTAATTCGCGGGCTGGCGTCTCGCCCAGAAGTGCTCTGCCAACAATGAACTCCTCTTCTAAATACCAGCACGCGGCGTTAGGAAAGGATTGGCCCGTAGCACAAGTATTTGCGACAGGCGCAACAATGTTGGTCTCGCTGCCAGAAGGGCAAGGTCGTGTGATGCTGGTACCAGTGACAACCTCCTACGAAGAGCAAGGCCACACCTCGGCTGTGATGGTGGCTCGTGTCAACCCATTTCTCCCTTTTGATACCTACTATGAAGAATTTTACAATTTGGTTGGAGGTCATTTATCAACTGCTCTGAATAACGCCAAGGTATTTTTTTTCAGTACGAACTTGTCTTTCAAACAAGGCTAACCAATGTCGCCATTCATCAGGCTCGCGAGGAAGAACGCAAACGGGCAGAGAAGCTCGCTGAACTCGACAAAGCCAAAACTAATTTTTTCTGCAATATAAGCCACGAGTTTCGCACCCCGCTGACACTGATCGTGGCTCCACTTGCAGACCTCCTTCAGTCAGAGAATCTTCCTCCCGATCATCGACAACAGTTAGAAACGGTGTTCAGGAATGGGCAAAGGCTTCTTAAGCTTGTTAATACTCTGCTCGATTTCAGCAGGATTGAAGTTGGCCGGTTCGTACTCAATTCCCATCATTTTAGCAGTTTTGTGCAACGTGAATTCTCACGTACTTTTCAGTGTACAAGCAAGATATCGACCAATAGATCTGGGAGCATTTACTCAAGAGTTAGTGAGCGAATTCGAATCCTCGGCGGAACGGCTGGGCCTTCAATTGATCACGCGATGCGTGAATTCAACAAAGTCTGCGAATGAAGAAGAGATATACGTAGACAAAGATATGTGGGAGAAGATCGTTCTGAACTTAGTTTCAAACGCGCTTAAATTCACATGGAAAGGAAGCATTACCGTTTCTGTGGAGAGAGTGAACGGGGGAATGGAGATGCAAGTAAAGGACACAGGAGTGGGAATCGCGGAGAAGGACTTACAGAAACTATTCCAACGGTTCTATCGCATTCAAAACGATAAGGCCCGTAGCCACGAAGGATCGGGCATTGGCCTTGCGCTGGCCCAAGAATTGGTGCAACTTCATGGAGGCACCATAAGGGTGGAGAGTCAAGAAGGCAAAGGCACCACATTCACCGTTTTCATACCATCCGGCTACAAGCACCTGCCGCGCGATAAAGTGGTTATGCCCCTGAGTGATGATGTAGCCGACTGCGGTCAACTAGATTCCGTCTCTCAGAACAAGATAGCTGGGTGCTACACAACCGACCAATATGCCAGCGAGATCCTCAACTGGGACACCAATTCTTCCGCACAGTCTTTGCTTGAGCGGCCAATGGGGAAGGGGAAGATTTTGGACGAAACAGACGAAGAAGAAGCAGAAGAGGAAGCAGATGAACGAGAAAGACAAGAGGAAGAGGAAGAATTCGAACAAGAAAAAATGGAAGAAATAGCAAGCGAGATGCTCTCAAGCAAACCGCGCGTGCTTATTGCAGATGACAACGCAGATATGCGGAACTACGTTTCGAGATTGTTGAGTCCCCATTTTCGTGTCACGACTGTGACGAATGGAGCGGAGGCTCTCGAAATGATACACCGTGTTCCGCCTCCTGATCTTGTCATCAGCGACGTAATGATGCCAATCAAGGATGGATTCTCCCTATTGCACGATGTTCGTGCCAACAAAAAGACGCACAGCATACCGTTTATCCTACTGTCTGCACGTGCTGGACCAGACGCTTCTGCAGAAGGTCTAGATTCAGGCGCAGATGACTACCTTGCCAAACCTTTTTCGGCCACAGAACTGGTAGCAAAAGCCAGAGCTACTGTCAAGCTCAGTAGGCTGAGGAAGCAGATGAATCTCAGAGAAAAGCAACTCGTCAAACGGAAGCATCTGGTAATGCGAATTGGTGAGAAGATTCGTTGTGGAAAAATCAGCATGCAGGAAGTGTTGGACAGCACCGTTGCGGAGGTTAGAGCAGTGTTGAAGGCAGACGCAGTGCGTATCTATCGCTTCGAGGAAGTGGCAAGAAAGAGAAGCATCACCAGTACGAATCACGGCACTACCGAAGAGGCTTCTGGCACGGATTCAGATGGAGAAGTCAAAGGGACTCAACGTCATGGTGACTACGATACAGGGGATCCCGAACGAAAGAACACGCCACAACAGGATTCTAGTCCTCCTCAATCGCGACGGCAAAAGCTACAACCCAGCAAAGCTCAAAACTCGATTCGCCGTCGCAGCCTCTCTGCTGATTCAGGGGAACGAAGAATAAAGAAGAACGGCAAGGACTTGGAAGTACCAGATCAAACTCTAGCAGCAAAAGAATACGAAGATCGGTATGTGGGAACAGAAGAAGCAGTAGTAGAAGAAGAAGAAGGTGCGAGGGATGCACGCTACCCATGTCCAACGCAACAAGTGTGCACCATCCCCGCCGAAAGCGTAGATAGCCACCGGGTACCGGAAAAACGGTATCTTGGCCTTAAATTCGCAATGAACAACTGCGAAAGCGAAGTGGGTTTGTGGGATGTCAATTTCTCGACTACTGACATCTGGCAAGACTCCAAGCAAACGGAGCGGTTGGTGGCAATGCTTCCTAACGAGTTGCAAGCAGAGAACAGCATCTCGGCCATCATTCCTATGAGAGACAAAGTTTGGGGTTTGTTGCAATGTGTACGATGGGCGCCTCTTCCTTCTAGTTCAACCTCCTCTAGGCTTGTTATCCAAGAAATGAAAGGAGATAATAGCTGGAGCAAAGTAGACAAAGCCTTGTTGCTGCAAATAGCATTGCAGGTGGGCCTCGGTCTCAATCAAGCCCGGCTGATGGAGGAACGAATGCAGCAACAGACACAGCTAGAGGCAGCACAAGCTGCTAACAAAGCCAAAAGCATGATTATGGCCAACACGAGCCACGAGATTCGTACTCCTCTCAATGCAATCATCGGCATGATGGAAATGCTCCGAGATACGCCGCTCAATGCAGAGCAAAAGGAGATGGTGCAGACTCTTCAACATTCAAGGTTGGGCCTTTCTTGCTTGTTTTTCTTCATAATGGCTTATGTTAATGCGCTTTGGTCTCTGAAGCGAACTGTTATTGGAGATTGTGAATGACATTTTGGACTTTTCAAGGATGGAAATGGACAAAGTGCTGTTTCATTGCTCAGAGTTTGAGGTTGGTTCGCTAGTAGAGAGAACCATGGACATGTTTGCGGAGCAAGCCGGGATGCGTCAAATCGAACTGGTGAACATGTCGGACCTGGTGACCTCTAACTCGGGTCTTTGGGTACGCAGCGACCCGTTCCGCCTGCAGCAGGTGCTTGTGAACCTCATCAATAACGCCATCAAATTCACGGAAAGAGGCAGGGAGGTCATGGTGAAGGTTCGCTACTCTATCGTTGAACAATCACCGATTGCCTCCTCTTCCTTTCCCCGCTCTGCAATTGAACCGGGAGCGGAGACAGCTACTGGAGAGGCGTCGCACGAAAATGAGAGTGACAACTTTGGAGATAATCCAAAAGAAGTCATTCTACATGTGGAAATTATAGATACAGGCATTGGTATCAGCGAAGAAGGCGTGCAGAAAATCTTTCAATCCTTTAGTCAAGTGAACTCTTCTACAACAAGAGAACATGGCGGCACAGGACTTGGCTTGGCCATCAGCAAACGGTTAGTGGAGATGGCGGGAGGAGAGATTGGAGTGACCACAAAACCTGGTAAAGGCTCCACGTTCTGGTTCACTTGGCGCTGCCAGCTTCTACCATCCCCGTCCAGTAGTAGTACACCAGGACATCGCTTCACCTTGAAACAACTACAAACTAGCTATTCGACCGATGGTTGTCTCTTGCACCCATACGACCAACGCGTGCTCGTTATTGAGGCCAAGCAGCACAGTCTCGATTCGATTCTTCTGCAATTGTGCGATATTGTTGGTGCGTATCTTTTTATTGCTCTTCTCCTTCTGCTTCTGCTTCTGCTTCTGCTTCTCCTCCTCCTTCTTCTCCTTCTCCTTCTCCTTCTCCTTCTCCTTCTCCTTCTCCTTCTCCTTCTCCTTCTCCTTCTCCTTCTCCTTCTCCTCTTCCTTCTCCTTCTCCTTCTCCTTCTCTCCTTCTCCTTCTCCTTCTCCTTCTCCTTCTCCTTCTCCTTCTCCTTCTCCTTCTCCTTCTCCTTCTCCTTCTCCTTCTCCTTCTCCTTCTCCTTCTCCTCCTTCATCTCCGTTTCTCATTATTACCTATTCTTTACCTAGAATGCGAAGGATCTACAAGCATGGAACAAGGCTTACGACTCTTCTACAGAGGCCTAAAGCAAGGGCGTCCATTCACTATTATTGTACTGGACATAGCGTCGCCCAACTTGGAATCTGCGATCAATACTGGCAGAGCACTGCATCGACACCAATCATGGTTGCGAGTGGTGCTGATGAGTGGGTCCTCGCAGATAGCACGTGGGCTGGCTCGTCAGGGGTTGGCCATGCTTGGCAGCCACCTCAGCAGTGGATACGTCACGAAACCCATCAAGAAGAGCGAGTTAACCAAGTGCATACGTGCCGCTATTGCCAAGTCCTTGTCTTCTTGGCATAGTCTCAGCGGCTGCAAAGATCGAGAAAAGGACTGTCAACAGCAACTGCATCCATTAAAGGAAGAAGAGGAGGAAGAGGAAGAGGAACAAGAGGAAACAGAACGAAACACAGCAGCTGGTCACCCGCCACTTGTACAAAAATCAGAAACGAAAAATGAGGAAAAGGACGTGACACAGACAACAACGTACAAAACGAACCACATACTGGTAGTGGAAGACAACCGCGTCAACATCAAAGTGGTGCTGGCACAGCTCCGCAAGCTAGGTTTACCTGCGACGGTCGCCACTAACGGCAAAGAAGCCATCGACATCATCAACGCAGCGCCGACGGGACACTTTGCCCTGGTGCTGATGGACCTGGCCATGCCCATCATGGACGGCTACGAGGCCACAAAGCAACTGAGGGAAATGAGCCAACGAGCAGAGATGGATGTTCGGCGGCGGCGTTACCTCAGCAACCTTCCTATAGTGGCTCTCTCAGCTAGCGGCATGGACCGAGACCAGCAGCGATGCGAGGCGGCCGGCATGACTGCTTTCTTGAGCAAGCCCTTGAAACTGGCGCAGCTTCGCCAAACGCTGCAACGGTGGTTGCCTATCCCCTTGAGCGAGTAAGCAGCGCCTTACTGTAATAAGTTGTTATACTGATCTGTTTAAAAGAAAAAAGAAAAAAGAAAAGAAGCTTCCAGGCACGAGTTGAAAAAGAATGGCTTCTCCTCGTTATCCTGTAGTAGTTGTTGTTATTGCGGGTGGTGAAACCAACAGAGCCCACCCACCATTTTGGTTTCTTGTTTGTTTTTTAAAGTTTTTGAACACGCGAAGAAGAAGAAGAAGAAGAAAAAGACGAGGAAGAGGCACAAAAAAAAAAGAGAGAGGCGAAAGAAAGAAAAAGCGGCATTACGCGTTCAAAGCGTTGGCCACGAGTTGGGCTTGCGAGTTAAACAGTTCAATCTCTGCAAGGAACGCCTTCGCTAGCTCAAAGTGCTCATCGTAAAACTCGGGGGTGGTGGTTTTGCCTTCGAGGATGGCTTCCTGGATTTCCTGGATGACCTGGCGGGTCGTCCGCACGCTGTGCCTCAGTCGGAGGGTCTCCCATGTCAACAAGCTCTGGTCCAGCAGGTCCTCTTCATAGTTGCGGTAGCTGCCGACCTCGCACTCGCAGGTGCCGGTGGCCGGGCAGTCGCCGCATCTGTCCTCAACGGAGCCGCAGCCGTCGCAGCCAGTGTCCCAGGCCACCACGATGGAAAAGAGATCCCCAGGGTTGCCCTGCACCGCCACAAAGTAAGTGACGAGCTCGCAGGGGTCATCCGTGTGTTCCCTGACGGAGAGGCCGGTGTTTTCAACGTCCAGCTCGATCAGGTTGGAGCACCTTCGGTAGTCAAAGTCTTCCTCGGTGGGGAGGTCGGCCTTCCGCACCAACGCGCACATCGTGTCAGAGCCCTCTCCCTCCGTCACGAGGACCTGAAAGGTGGCGGCCCCCTGAGGCACATCGATCTGGAAGTAGGTGATGCCCCTCTGCGTGACCGGCTGCTCCGAGATCACCCCGTTCTCCAGCGGGTTGACGGTAGGCGGAACGAAGCCGGTTGTGCTGCCCACGCCCGTGGTGGAGGTGGAGGAGGCCCCTCCGGTGGTGGTGGTAGAGGAGGCCCCTCCGGTGGTACTTCCGCCTCCTGTGGTGGAGGTGGCGGTGGTGGTGGAATAGTCTCCGGTGGTGGCAGAGGAGGTGGTGATGGTGCTGGAGATGGTGGTGCCGCCGGTGGTTACCTGCAAAGCAGCGCACTCCAGCGGGTCCGTCTCGCCGGTGATGGCGTTGGCGAAGACCAAGCTGGCCCTGTTCTCCCCCTCATAGCCGTACAAGATGTTGGACCTGCCAAAGCCGTCGGGAACGGAGAGTACAGAGAGACCGAGGCCAGTGCCCAGCCCCTCGTCGTTCAGGTTGCCTCTCACTATGGTAACATCGGTGGTGGCCTGGCTGAGCTCCACGGTGGGCATGATGCTGCTCTTGTAAAAGGCCGTGCCCTCATTACAGAAACCATACAGAATGGCGATGTAGCCGCTCTGCACCTTGGCCTCGTTGGTGGTGCCGCGCGCAGCACCCAAGATAAGATCCGCGCCGCCGTCGCCGTTGACGTCGCCAAAGGCCACGGAAGTCCAGTGGGGATCCTTGTTGAGGTCACCGTAGCCTCGGATTCTGAGACCGCGGTTGAAGTAGGCATCGGGGTTGTAGGGAGCGTAACCGCCCAGAATAAGGTAAGCATAGGTTCCAAACTCAGTTGTCACGGCAATATCCGTCTGAGAGAGAAGCGCGAGAGGGAGCAGAAGCAATGTTCGTTGTCATTAACTCTCTTCAAAAAACAGGATTTCTAAGGTGAGAAAGAAAGAGGCCAGGGGGATAAACGTACCACGCCGTCGGCGTTGAAGTCTCCAGTGGCGACTGCCCGACCGAAGCCAGTGTTACCATCGTAACCTTCCATGTAGTAGGCTTGTTGGTTGGCCACCAAGTTGCCCACTTGGTAGTTGGCATTCTGACGGAGCGCACCGCGACCGAGAATGACGTAAATAGCTCCATGGTAGTCCACATCCCCGGTGAAGGCTCCAGTGGCACCCACCACGAGGTCATGGCGTTGGTCATTGTCAATGTCACCACCAGCCAAACTGATACCGAAAAGATCGCTGGCGTATTCACCGACGATGGTGATACCGTTCAGCCCGTTGAGACGAGATGTCTCAAACCGCCGAGGGAAGCCAGACTGCTTGCCAAAGAAGCAGTGGACCTTACCCTTGTTGTTTTCAGAGTGAGGAGCACCAACACAGACATCGGCATAGCCGTCGTGGTTGATATCCAGCACGGCGACAGAAGAACCGAAGCCGGTGTACACGTCCGAGTCAGTCACGAGGAAGCCATTTTCGTTCTTGACTTGTCTCTGTGATGTGGGCACGCTCCGCTCGTTGTTGCCAAAGATGATGGCACAGAAACCGTGTTGATCAGCTTGACTTGCACAGATCACTGCATCGTCCTGTTTGATGGATGCAGCATTCAAAGGTGAGACAGTGATGGGAGCAGATGAAAAGGAAAATAACAAACAACAAAAATCAAACAACAATAAACAGAGGAGAGCTCACCAATCCATCTCCGTTGACATCACCAGCAGCCACAGCGGAGCCGACATAGTCGTTGGTATTGGTTCCCGCGAATGAGACAGGGCTTTCGGGGGACAAGTCTCCAGTAGACAACGCCTCTGAACCGAAGATGAACCAAGCGCGACCGGCGTTCTTCACCACCAAGTTCCCTGTTGTTGCCCTCTCTTAGCATCTAAAGAAAGAAAGGGGGAAAGATGTTGCTATCAAAGGTGGAACAGATGTTACCATCAAGGTCTCTACCCAACGCACCATCCCCAGAAATAATGAGATCAACCTGCAGAAACAATGCGGTCAGTACTGCATACTGCTCTCTCTTTTTCTCTATTCCTTCTCATCTAACACCATCTCTTCTCCTTTCATTCATCACACACTCTTTCATGTTGAAGGGTTTCACTCTACCAAGCTGTCGCCGTCGAAGTGCCCGCAAGTCAAAGCTCTCCCCGTTCTTGACTCTATGTTTTCCTCCACGTCAACGGGACCCGTGTAGTTCTGTCCTATCACTTCCCAATCAACTCTTACGTCATGTGAACCAAACGTTATCGCCGGAAGAGA
Source organism: Balamuthia mandrillaris (assembly GCA_031835245.1). NCBI lineage: Eukaryota > Discosea > Longamoebia > Balamuthiidae > Balamuthia > Balamuthia mandrillaris. Next base: position 824 of record JAVKOQ010000116.1, on the reverse strand, counting down.
GCTGCAGATTGAGAGAAGAAGCAGCAGGGTAGGAAGGGCGCTCTTCATCTTTCTTTTTGTTTCTCGCTCGGCGAAAGAGAGAACGATATGCTTCACTCTAACTCCAAGTCTCACTCCGTTTGCTTTTATTTTTCTCTTCCCCGGCGCACCTTCACTCAAGAACTAACGGAGCCTCCCCCACTTACAAGCCCTTGCGCCGCTTTTTCCCTCTTCAACTACTTTATTTCTTTCTTTTGTTCGTCGAGCAGGTTTCTCGCACAAATATGGACACACCTGCGCTTGTGAGGGTTTACCCAAAAGGGAAGAGCACACAGACCAATTGTCTAAAGCTGAAAATAGTTAAACCAGTTGAAGAGTTTTTTCTTTATAAAAACCTCTTTTTTCATTCGTGCGGAGTTGAGAAATTTCGGAGTCATCGATAATTGGCAGATCATCGATTTTGATCTAAATATTGTCGACAAAAAATAAAACAAACAAACCTACTTTGAGGGGTCTTTTGTTGATACTTAGGACGAAAAGAAAGCAAATGGCCCAACAACAAGATTTGCTTGGCAATGGCAAAGTGCTGAAGAAGGTTCTTGCAAAGGGCAAAGGCGGCGTGCCTCCTGCTGGATCCTTTGTTTCAGGTATGTGAGACCTACCCACCCAGCCCAAAAACAAACCATTTCTCCCTCTCTCTCCTCATTTTTTTTTTTTGTTATACAACCTCATCATTGTCAGTGGACTACGTTGGAAAGTTGGAGGACGGAGAGATCTTTGATGAGTCCCAAGGCTACCCCTTTCGCTTCAAACTCGGCCAAGGTTTACCATCTCTCTGCTCTCTG